>NDGM010850248.1:0-11319 GCA_002564305.1 Octomys mimax
GGGGGCGGGGCTGGCTGGCATGTGGTGCTGGGGGATTGAACCGCAGTCCCTGTGCTTTGTTAAATTTGTTCTAAGTATGTGCTTTAGACCACTGAGCCATCTCAGCAGCCCCAGAAATAGCCCTTTAAATATCCACGCTGTACAGTAAAAAGCGTAGAAAAACACAAGATCATGTACAGGTTTGTGTATTCAAGTTTCTGAAGAGCCAAAAAAGGGGGGGGGGGGACGATGGCCTCTGACAAAGCCGTGAGTTCCGTAATTCCTTTCTTCAGTGAGTACAGATAGAAGCAATGAATGTACTTAGTCGCTTGGCTTTTTGATGCTCCTCTACAGTCTCTTTAAAAGCAGTGCGACTTTAAACAAATTTACAGCGCACATGTTACTCTTGGGCCAGCCAGATACCTCAGGGGACTAAAAGGCCGGCTTAGGAGGAGCACAGCCTCCGGCCAAGGTTCATTCCAGGCGCCCCCCGCCGCCCCCAGGCCACGTTGAGACTGCTACTGAGACTGGGCGTGGCGGCACACTACTGTAAGCCCAGTGCTTTGGAATCTGAAAACAAGAGAATCACCGAGTCCCATCTGTTTGGTGACACCCTGTAGACCCTGCACCAAACACGTTAAAAAAAAAAAAAAAGTTACTCTCAAATTGGTCATTATATAAAAGATACTCACTAGAGGGTAAATATTTTCCATAGTTAACCATATTAACCAATTAAAGAATAAAAACTAAAATTTCTAAGGCTTTATTGCATATTAATAAAACAAATTTTTGAATAGACAGCAATGTAAAACGTAAAAATTATTAAATTCCTATAACCAGGTTCGGGGTGAGGAGACAGCTTCTCCTCACATTTTAATGTTATAAATAAACGCTGCCTTTCCCTCGGGTCCCCTGCCCCATGTGCATCGCCGGCTCCAAGTGTCTTTGCGGGGTCCAGACCGCCGCTCCTCGCTCCTCCAGTTGGGAGCGCTCTGGATCGGCTCGGGCACCCCTTCCCTTCCCAGCCCCTCACCCCACGTGCTGCGGAAGGAAAGCTGGCGTTGCGAGCAGACGCGGGCGGGGCGGGCGGCCTGGCCCGCGGGGGCAGGAGGCGGGGGGTCGCACAGCCGCCACTGCGGAGCGGGTCCGCTGGCCAGGCGAGCAGCGCGGTGTCTCGGCGTAAAGAGTGGGAGCCCGGAAAGGAGCCTCAGCGCGCGCTGGGGGAAGCGGGCTCAGGGCGCGCATCCAGGCCTAGCTACGGCGCCGGGGCTGCGCTCGGGATCCAGCCAAGGGGTCCCGGCGGGGGTGGGGGGACAGGAGAGGAGGAGGCGCTCACCCGCCGGGCCGCGGGTCCTCCGGCCGGCACCATCGCGGTCTCTGTGGCCGCGGGGCCGAAGGGCAAGACCAAATCCCGCCCCTCCGGAGGAGGGTCCGCCGGCCGCCCTAGCCTCCCTGGTCACCCGCGCCGCCCCGGTCGCCCTTGTCGCCCCGGTCACACACCCCCTCCTTCCCGGTCTGCCCAGCCGCCCCGGCCGCCAGGGCCCTTCCTGCCTCGCCATGCTCCTCCGCGCGGTGGCGCGTCCGCGGCTGGGTCTCGCGCTGCCCGGGGGTCCCGTCCTGTCTCAGGGTCTTCCCCACTCCCGCAGTCCCACTCAGACTCGGGGCTCCGCCCGCGCCGGGCCAGGGTGAGTGGGGTGCCCGCGCCGCGGGGTGGGCTCAGTCGGGGCTCTGGCAAGGGAAGGATCGCACAGGGGTGGCCTCGCTCCATTCTTCTCGGCCGGCCTTGGTGTCCCCGGCCTAAGGATGCAGGAGCTGGCTAAGGAGGTCTTCGCTTTTTCGGGTTGAGGGTCTTGGGAAAGGCCCTGTGGCAGCGCCTGGTCCATCTGCCCTGTTAACGGCTGCATAGTTTTCTGTGCTGCACACCTGCGATGTAACTCAGCAGACCCCTCGCCAATGTTTAGGCCTTCAGTTAGCGACTGCAGGGAAAGTTTGTAGCCCACCAGTGTGGAATCAATTTCTAAAAGAGAAATTGGTTTGAAAGCCGACAAGGGGCAGGGCTCGCCCTTCCCCAACCGCATGTGCTTTGCCCATCTTCCCTGGTTCCTGTAGTGGCAACTGCTTTGTGCTTTGTGCTTAATTTGAAAGGAAAAAAGGCGTTTTCTTGTTGCATTGGTCTGTATTTAAATAGAGCAGTGCTGTGCAGATTTTTCATGACTTAGGGTAGAGCGTCAGTGCACTAGTGCAGTTGACTCAATACTTATTTATGTAGTCATACTGGGGATCGAACATCTCCATCCCCTTTAAATTTGTTTTCAATTATTTTTTAAGTCTTGAGACAGGGTATTGTTAAGTCACTAAATTGCCCAGGCTGGGCTCAAACTTAACCATTTCTCGCCTCAGCCTCCCACAGTGCACACCTCTGTAGGCTCTCAATTTTTATTTTACATTCCAAAACCTAAAATGTTTGCAGTCAAATGATCAGTTTTTTATACTGGTCTATCCATTCATCCTTCCACTTAACATATTTAACACCCTGATGTTGGAGGACAGCCCCCAGGCTAGGAATACAAGAGCTACCAAGGGCTCTCGGTTATGTGTCACTGGATGTTACACTTCCAGGTTTCAGTCTGCTTATTTTTATTTTATTTATTTATTTATTTATTTTGGCGGAACCGGGGATTGAACTCAGACACTTGGGCTTGCTAGGCAAGCACTTATTCTACTGAGCCATCTCCCTGGCCCCTCAGTCTGCTTAATTTACAAAACAGAGATAGAGACGTGAATATTTGCTCTGATGAACTCACAGGATTTTTGCAAAGTTTAAATAAGAGAATACATGTGAAGATGCTTTGTTGACTGTAAAACATAACAAAAATACTATTACTACTACTACTAGTATTACTAGTACTACTAGTACTAATGGTACTTTATCCCAAGCAAAAGGATAGAGAAATTTAACTCATGTGAGATGATTTGTTTAAAAGTGATTATATATAATATTCAGGATTGACCCAAAATATATTTCACTGTATTAATTTAGCAGTGGTTCTATAGTCAAGAAATCAAGTTTTAAATGATTTTATTTCTATTGCATGTTCTTTATAGACCCAATCCAAAAGTGGCAAGAAGATGTTTGATTTTGGAAGGCACTTGATCAAACCAAGTGACAATATAAAATTCTCATTTCTGAGAAAGGAAAAGGGAGAGAGGGTATAAGTTAGATAACAGGGAGGATGGAGAGGATTCAAATACATTACACAACAGCACTTACCTGGCAAATGCAAGGTCCTGAGTTCAATACCTGGTCCTACAATAAAAATACATCACACACATTGAAACCCTTAAACATGACCCTAGAGAGGAGGGCGGGCAGGCGATTCAAATAAAGTCCAAGATCTCGCCAGACCATTTGAAAATGGAATTCTATGCAGTCTTTATGTGTACATTAATTTTTTCTTATGCGGTGTGCAAAGATGGTAAAAGTCTAAAGAAGAGTTAGTAAAACATAACACAAAACCATAAGTAAGAGTTCAAGAATCATGAGGTTATTTAAAAGCACCAGTGGATTAACTTAACTTTCATTGACCAACTCTGGGACAATTTGATATTAAAATAAATGCTGAGAAGTAATTGGTTATAACCCACAGAGTCTTGTAAATATCCACAAGTTCATAGTGATAAAGGAAACAAGCAGGCCTTGAAGAAAGCATTGCCCTGCAGTAGGCAGGATGACAACTGTAAATGCAATGGGGTGTGACAGGTAAGAAACAGTCTACAGGTGCTAAAGGCACTCAGTAAGTGTTTGATAAGGACCAGGACATTTCCCATGGTCTCAAAGGCACCACACATTCATACTTACAATGATGAAAGAGAATGTTGTAACTTTACCAAATAATATGGACAGCCCCCACCCTAAGCAAGTCCCCAGACACAAGCCACACCAAGGCTGGGACACACCAGCCTCATGTGCTTCCTAGCCACATGCACTGGGAGCTCTAACATTGCTTAGTGATGTGCCCACTACAAATGCACAACCTAACCCACATAGCAAGGAAACACCAAACTGAGAAGGTAAATTCTCTCGGGTAGAACTGGCTGTTACTTTTAGAAAATGTCAAGCTCAGGAAACCCACAGCATGTCCTAAGTTGAAAAGGACCAAAGAAAGGGTTGCAGATTTGATACTAACTAGAAAAAAAATACATTATTGGGAGAACATACTAAATTTTAATATGTATTATAGATTAGATAAGATTGTATCAGTGTTAAATATCCTCGTTTTGATAACTATTATAGTTATGTAAAAGATTGTGTACATATATGAGTGTAGGAAATGAATACAGGAATACTGAGAAGCATCTGGAATTTATGCTGAAAACTACACATATGATACACATAGAAATAGTTAGATACATATATGTTATATATTGAAATAATTGAGAATAACATTTCCCTTCTAGGCATTCTGAGAGTTCTGTCTACAATTTTTGCAACTTGTTTTTGTAAATTTGAAATTATATCAAAATAGATATCACTTCCCCAACAAGTTAAACCAATAATAAGAAAAATCTCTAGTCTAGGTAAACTTTGAAGGCAGTTATGTTATCTATATGTTATATCCTCCCAAATAAAGCATAATAAAACATATGGTAGAATTAGTATCATATTAATTTTAATGGGAGTGTCTCTCTGGTTTTTTTTCATAGATTGAAACATACCTAAGCAGGGTACAATGGCCTGAACCTGTAATCCTAACTACTCAGGAGGCTGAGACAGAGAAATCTCAAGTTTGAGGCCAGCCTGAGAAATTTAAGGCCTCAAAATAAAAATTTTTAAAGGACTGGTAATGTAGCTCGGTCTCAGAGCAGGCACAAGGCCCTGAGTTCAATCCTCAACAAAACAACACAAAGCAAAAAGCAACTTACCCTAAAGATTACAATTTTTCGTCTGCGGCACCAAATTATAATGTGGAACATCTTCTCAGAGTTGTAATAATTCATATTGTGAATCTTTATATTAGAAACTAATGCCAGAAGTGGATTAGTAAGAACAGAAAAACGGGGTAATGAACTGTAGGCATGGGATAACAAGAAACACATCACTGATGCCTTCTGTTGCACTTAATGATTACCAAATGCCTGAGGTGCTCACCTCACCTCAATGAACCCACAGACCAAAAGACCGGCCAAGGGGCACTTTGAGACCCCGCCAGATGCACCCTCTGCCACCTCCTGGCCCCCGGTGGCCCTCCAGCCCCTGGCCTGCCACATAGCCACCTCCCCCCTCCCATAGTCTTCCTTCCTCACGTGGCCTGCTGTATTCGTTCTTCATTCAACACTCCAATCAGCCGTCTCCCGCTCGCCCACGCTCGCTCGTGGGATCTCAAGCCCCTTTCAACGCTGAATTCCCTCAGCCGTGCTATTGGCTCCTCCGTCTCCCCGGCTGGGGCTGGGGCGTACGCTGCACTCGGTTTCAGCTCATCACCGCTGTGTGGTTTGGTGCCCTGTTCAGGGCGGGAGCTGGGGAATTCTGGGTGAGAGGCTAGAAGAGTGAAGAACGAATGAGTAGGTGAAGGGGCGAGCAACGTGGATGCCGGACGGGAGGCATCGATTAATCCATCCTCCTGCCCTCATGAGCACTACCTTTACTAGAACTGTATCTGGGGGAGAGTCGTGTAGGAAAAGTATGGCTAACAGAGGGTTGAGGTTATTATGAAATTATTAAATATTTGAATGTTTTTAAATAAGAAAAATTATTCTCTTGATTCTTTGCAAATAAAGACGTTACCTGTGGATTTCTTTAGCTGTGTTAGTGCTGACAGTGCCCCAGGGTTGTGATGTGGGATTGAGCTCAGGTGTCCGCTTCTCTCCCATCCGATTGCCCGTCTGGGTTTGGATGCCCAGGATTATTAAAAAGCACCATGCAGGGGCGGGCAAGACAGCTCAGGGGTCTACAGCACCTGCGTAGGCAAGCTTAGGCAAGGGCTCACAGCCCGCGGTTTGATCCTCCACACCACGTGCTGTGCCAGCCCCGCCCCCAGGGTGGGCTGAGCCGGCTACAAAAGGAAAAAGAAAAAGCACAATGCAAATCAAAATAGCTGGTTGTTAGGAACTGGGGACCCGGGCAAGGGGAAACACCAATCAGCCCAAACTTCTAGCTGCTACCATAAGCCAAGTAAAGGCACCATTTCCTAACAATACTGTCTTCCAGAAGAGAAAGCCCACCTTTAGCTGCAGAGACAAAATGGAAAGACAGAGCGGAGACTGCGATCATCGGAGGTGGCTGTGTGGGCGTGAGCCTCGCCTATCACCTGGCCAAAGCGGGGATGAGAGATGTGGTCCTGCTGGAGAAGTCGGAGCTCACGGCCGGGTCTACCTGGCACGCAGTAAGACAAGCATCCACACTTTCCTGAGTCCAAACGGTGCCCTCCTGTGCACAGCTTCTTGTCATGTCACCCTGGACCCTTAAGAGCGAGCTCCTGCTGCGAGAAGTTGGGAAGGGGGGGGGGCGACGGCTGCAGCTTGCCGGGGGCCTCTAGGCAGCACTGGGTTCTCACTTGTTTCACGTTGTCATCTTCAACGCGCGCCTTCTGGGTTGCAATTTCCTGTGTGTGTGACTTCCAGGGAGGAACTCTAGTTTCTTGTTCCTGACTTATGCGCAGGAATGCTGCTGGTTCCTGCACCTTGGTCGTATGGCCGGTGGGCTTCACGCCTCTCCCTTCCCTCTCAGCTCCCTTATCCCCTTCCTCTTTCCAGAGTCTCCCTTCTACTTTACTAGCCTCTCTTTCTCTTTTTCCCCTAGATCCCTCGTAGGAGAGGAAGCAGGATCTATTTGCTTTTCTGAGTCTGGGTTATTTCACATAACATGATCTCCAGTTCCTTTGACTTTCTTGAAAGTAACCCAACTTTGGAGTTTATGGCTGAATGCTCTGTATGTGTATATACTGCGTCTTTACCCACTCATCGGTTGATGTAGGCTACAAAATGAGAATCTCAGTACTGTCCATCGCATAGGGCTGTGGGGAAGATTGATGCAGCTTGTGTAAAGGTACTGAAGTGAAGAAGCGCTGGTCCCATGGCTAAGGTGCTGGCTGGGAGAGCTTCTCTGCAGGACCCAGGCTTTGATCTGTCCTTCCTCCAGCCTTTGATAGTCCTGGTGCCTCTTTTACTTATGGTCTGCATTTCGTGTTGCAAGACATGGCCTGGCCTCAGGAAGAGGTAAACAGCCAAAGAGTGGGGGTGCTGCAGCTTTTGTGTTAGGTAAAACTCCAGACTAAGCCAATTTTGCATATTTCACCATCTAAGGATTTTCCTAATGCTGTCCATAGAGAAGCAAATGAAGCTGCCCAGGTAAAGACCCAGGCTTGACCTTGTTCTCATTTGTGTCGTTATTTCCAAAATCTGCAAAGAATGAAGAGGTTTGTGACTGAAACAGTTTGCTTTTGGAGGAAAAGCTGGACAGTACTGGCCTTACTTGTCACCCTGTCTGTGAATGGCTGTCCTGTTGGGAACAGAAAGCTAGAAGGGTCCCCCTTTAGGGGTTTGGTATCTAGCACTGCCCAAGGGCCCAGTCAAGTCTTCCAGTACCTGAGTCTCGGGGATTGCAGTATCAGATGGCCAGTCACGCAGGGAGCTGGCACCACACTGGATCCTCTCTCAGCTGGCTCTCAGTTCTAGACTGCATAGGTCTGGCCACCCACTTCCTCCAGCATGACTTCATTCTTCCCAGCATGCAGCTCTCCACCTGCTCTCTCTCTCTCCAGTCACTTCCTCGGCCTGCAGGGAGGGTCAGAGGAGCATCCAGCATGCTTAGCCTTTCTCCCTTCTTGCCTAGGGCTGCACCTGCAGGCTTTAGGCTATCTTGTGGAAGCGAGCCAGCCTTCCCCTCTGCCTTCCTGTTCCTGTTTCTCAGTGCCCTCTTTTACCCAGGCAACAAAGATTTATGAGGAGCCCATGCCACCTCAGGCCAGCTGTGGTCTAGGGTGTGAGGACACAGCCAGGAATGAAACGCAGCCCCTGCTCCTGCAGCTCACATGGTGGGGGGCAAGGACAGGGAACATCCAGCAGTGCCAGAGCGAGAGAAGGGGTACAGGTGAGGGGCACAGTCTGAGGGGAGGAAGGAAAGGAGAAAAAGGATCATTATTCCTGAAAGGGACACGAGGCAGAGATGAGAAGCATGAGTCATGTCACATGGCTGATGAGGTGGCAGGGTTGTCTAGGGAAGAAGCTTAGGCAGAGGGAAACTGAGGCACACAGAAGCATCCCAAGAGGGAAGACTTGCGCCTGCCCTCCTCACTGTGAAGGAGATGCACATGTTAGTGTTTGCTCATTGCATACTGATTTGATGTGGCCTACACTTTTGGAATAGATTACACGATTCCATGGGATTTTGTTTATTAGATGCCCCATGAATAAAAAGCAACATAGCCATAATGTAAGTTCTCTTAAGAATAGTAGGGTTTTTTGTTTAAAGTTAGCTGTACTTTTAACAAATAATTTTCCCTTAATCAAAGAGATACCACAGGGAGTGGAAAAGGCTTTCTCCTGATTTGTAGACAAGGGAGGTGGATTCAGGCCGCAGGCCCAGGTCTTCTGGTCCCCATGGAATAAGGGAAAAGAAGAGAAAGTTGTCCAAGGAAGCTGATTCTTGGATGTTTGCAAATCAAAGAGGCCTTCCTTTCAGGAGCACAGGAAGAAAGCCTACCATTGTGTATCTGAATACAAAATTTGGGGGCACACAAGAGAACACAGTGTAGGTTGGGGTGCTAGGTAGTCTTACTGACATGTAGGATGCTTTACAATTAAGATGTCTGGAAAGTGCAGACATAAAATATCTGGGGAGGAAGGCTCAGCTCAATAAATAAATATCCAAATGGGGTCATAGACCCCTCAGCCCTGAGGCTGCTATATTTTGACAGGACTGCTTTTTCAGTGTGTGGTGCTTCTGATAATCCAGGCACTTCCTGTATGGTGGAGAGGAGGGGAGCGGATAGAGCCAGCAGCAATCTGGAGGTGTGAGGTGGAGCAGGGTGGTGCTGCAAGGGGTGCTCCTGGAAAGCTGGGGACTGAAGGTCAAGGTGACCATGTGGGGTCTGGGAATTGGCATTAGAAACTTCCATTTGTTTTCATATACAAATGTAAGAGAAGTTAAGCTTTACTAACCAGTACTTACGTGTATGCAGCCTTCACATTAGATGTGGGCCACATATTATGCCTCAATTCCAAGGTTACTTGTAGGAAAGCCACAGTGGGGACATCCTCTTTCTTCTGTCATCAGTATACTGTGATACAGTATAGGCCGAGTCTCTTAGGGTATCATCATTACAATTAGCTGTAGAGACACACGGGGCTGCAAGTAATGTGCTTTGTAATAGAAGGGAGGGAGTGAGCCTGAGAATGTTGTGCTAAGTGGGGCTTGCTGGTTACCTTCTACCAACCATTAAAAAGAGGTGTAAAACTTAAAGGGTGCTGAGGAGATAGCTCGGTGGTCTAAGCGCCTGCCTGGCAAGTGCAAGGACCAAAGTTTGATCCCTGGTACCGCATGCTGTGCTGGCCAGAATGTGTGCCTTGCTGGTGGGGTGTGGTGGTGCATGCCTGTAATCTCAATACCAGGGAGACTGAGACAGGAGAGTCACTACGAGTCCCAGCTACATAGTGAGACCCTCTACCAAATAAGTAAATAAAAGATACTTTAGAAATTAAAAGACAAAAACTTAAAGGTCATCACATATATATATAAAATATGTAATTTATATAATAGATCCTATATTACTTATATAATATTTTATATTTATATAGCACTGGAGACATAATGCTTGCCTGGATATGCAAAGCCCTGGATTTGATCTCCAGCATGAACACATGCCCCCCTTCTCTTTCTTTTTCTCTGTCATGCACAAATTAAGGAAAGTTTGTTCTTTTAAAGTAAAAAATGACTACTTCAATAAATCGAAAATAATTACCTTTTGGAACACAGGCCTGTTGGTACTGCAGACAGAATACTGGAAATGAGTGTTTGGAAATTCTGGCATTATTATTAAATTTTCTGGCCAAAATGATAGCTATGGTCTAGAAAAAAAAAACCAAACACCTCTTGCATGTGAGATACAATTTTTAAACCCATTTAAGATTTTTCCAAATGAGGAATTGATATGGGAAAAATATAACTTCTACCCTGCTAGATGTCAGATACATTGAGTTCATATTCAAAATTGAAGGATGAATTTTAAAGGACCACGGAGGTTAAGAGTACGAAGAGTATATCGTATAATAGGAATAGACCCTGAGAAACAGGAGGGGTAATGAATGGGTTGCCACCGAGGCCCTGTGTCAGGGGTATTAAATCAGCAAAGTCACAATGTGAGTACAATGTGGGTCAAACTGCAGCCAACCTATAGAGTTATGAGTATTACTACTTCGCTCATATTGATCCATTAGGGAAGTGGCTCACATAGCAAGGGTGCATGGAAAGAACAAAGGCATTTGAGGAAGGGGTGGGGCTGATGCTCTGGTCACCCACCTGGCTGACTGATGCCTATCTGGACTTCCTGGACCAGGTGATACCAGTCACAGTGCCATCCCAAGTTATGGTTTATCCCTTGGGGAGGCACATGGGTCTGGCCACTGCATCTTTACCTGCATCTTTATCGATTTGCTTCTAGCCATAGTTCTGGTGTGCTCTCATCTTCTGTACAGTCTCTCAAGGGCTGTCCCTGCCTGCTGTTAATTTCCATGCAACTTAGCTTTCCATGGGAGAACCACAGTGGGATTTATCTCTGTTTATTTAAAATACACAAAGTGTAGTACATTGCAACTAACTTGTAACAAGAGCTGATGGACAAGAGAACACGCCACAGTCAAATGACAACAGAAACCTTGTGCAGGTACTGGCTAGGACAGAGCAAAGGGCTTCTAGACACAGTGTGCAATCCAAGGAAGAGTGGGTACCTCTTGGCCTATGCCTAGGAGAGGGCTTTTATGCTGCCATAGTCATTAAAACTAGCAAAGCTAGAGTCAGGCCAACTAGTGGATTGCAGATTTTGAGCCAGTAAATATAGTTTAATAATGAAGTATGTTAATCACGTAGCTTTCTGTAAGTGTGATTAATAAGCTTAATTTTCCAAAGCTTCTCTATGCAATGAATGAAATGAACATTACCTAAAATACTTCATTAATCCCAAGTTGCTTTGTATGTTTTATGATGTCTATTAACAGTAATGATATTTACATACTGTGTCATGTGTCAATGAAGTGCTGTACATATTTTAGTATCATGCTAAGTTTTTCTTCATAATTTTATTGATAAACAAATAGCAATTAGACAGTTTCAAATCAAATCGCTAG
>NDGM010850249.1:0-10486 GCA_002564305.1 Octomys mimax
ATTTGATTTGAAACTGTATCATTGCTATTTGTTTCTCAATAAAACTGATAAAAAAAAATAAATCTCAATGGACATGAACTTCATGAAAAAAGAGATGGAGGTGGAAATGTAAGATGAGATAAAGGGGTGTCAGTCCTGGCAACGAAACAGGTGAGAGCAAGGTTTTGCAAACCCACGCATGTTCAAGATGAACCTCAGTGTACAGTTGCCCTTCCAAACTCCATGACAATGACCATGTCCTACAGTAACAGAGGCCAGTGCATTGTAACTAGACAACTCCTAGACAACTCTCAGCCCAAGAACCCGGAGGAGCTCGGGTCCTTGCTGTTGCTGAGGGTGGCTGTGGTTCTCCTTAGGCTAGTGCTGGTCACTGACTTGAGCATCGCTTCCTGGCTCCAGTGCAGATCCCTCAGCTGCTGGCACAGATTGTTCATCCCACTGGTGCAGGCATTTTAGCTTCTACCACTGGCCTTTGGGCCAGATCCCTGATACAGACTTGCAGGAGACATTGTCCTGGGCTCTGGGTCTTATTCCTCAAGGTGAATGCATGGTGAATACCACACCAGGGGCAGAAATTTTGGAGGAAATTTCAAGGTGGCACTTGGACAGTAGGAGAAATCAGGTCCAGGACAGGCCTCAGCCTTCTACCTCAGGAAAAAAGGGGGGAGCTAGTAAGACAGCTGGGATGTTTCCTGCCCAGGAAAGTCTGGCTGATAGAAGGAGCTGAACTGGCTGTCTTGTGCTGCAGCTGAAGGCCTGGAGCACAGTCTGTGTTCCTTACTGTCCTGCAGAGAAGGCACTGCAGACATGTGCATGGGCGTGCACTCGCTGGGCCCCACAGGCCCTGCTTTGGGCGTCCTGGTGCACGCTGCAAGGAGAGTGGCAAAGCAGAGACAACCAGCATGGGAGGCCATCTGTGAGTCTTCCTGCCCTCAAATAATACCAAGCCCCCCGCCCCAGGACAGACCCCCTTGTCCTCAAGAGGGAAAGGCCCTGGGATAAGACTGTCCCAAATGAGCTTTCTCCTTTCTAAGCCTATTGAGGCTGACTCCCACACAAGCTGCTGCCACCATTGTACCTCTTCTTATTGCTCCGTGGAGGAGGCAGAGTTGGTCATGGGGAAATACCCTTTTCTGGCCATTTCCATTATCAGAAGATTTAGCAGCCTTTGGCAGGGGCTGCTCATCGCCGCTGCACTGCGACTCCCTGAGCTCGTCTCTTTTATCTCCTTCTGGACATCCCCCTCCCCTGCACGTCACAGTACACTGGCTAAGTAAACCTCTAAATCTAGCTTTTGTGTGAGGCTAATCCTTTTATTTCCTAAATCTTCTCTAATCCGAAAGGCTTTCTTTCATCTCTCCAACTGTCCACCGGGTCACTCTTGCCTGCTAGTAGCAGTCCCTACAGGCAGAGAGACATCTCTTGATTCTCACTAGACCCGGGACAGGGACCCCTGCCAAGTGGAACACCACAGAGATGCCCCTCTCTGCAGCCACAGCTCTCCGCAACAGTGAGATCTGCACATGGATGGCGCAGGGTGTGACGCGCGCTCCCGGCACCTGACAGCTGCTCTCCTGGTGCCCTAGGACTGGGGGAGAGTCGGAGGCCGGAGTTCTAATGTCCCGACCTGGACTGTAGGTCCAGATCACACTGGGAGCCAGGAAACACAGGAGGACCAATTTCTGCTAAATGAGTTTTATTTTTGTGCAACTTAAGTGAAGATGAGCTTTGGGTTTAGGGGGAAATTAGCAATTGAAACAATTGCACCATTTAATGGACTTGCGATAGGCAAATTCTTCCAATACCCCAAGTGCACATTGCTATCGCAACTTCTCTATGCCTGCTTGGGGAGAGGCTGCACAGGGCGCTTAAACCCCACTAGAGCGTTAACACATCTCGCCCGACTTTGCTTCACAGCTTCACCGCCAGTGTGCACCAGCCTTGCTCCCCACTGCCTTGCACTCTTTCCTGTCAGAGACTAACTCTTTGGGCTTTGCATTCCTGCCTGAACTTCTTAGCTCTGCTTTTGTGTGAGGAGATAAGAAATATCTAGATTTGTAGGGAGGGCGAGCTGCTCAACTTTCACCTAAGCTTTTACCTCTGGTCTGCTGTTAGCGAAGCTGTGGCAACTCCAGCGTGACAAGTACCTCAAAAGTGGAATGGAAAATTCTGCCAATATTGCAGTATCAGGCAAGGATTAGATGAGCTGAAAAACACTTAAACAGCTACAGAAAATGACACACAGGAGGTTAGAAAACAACAAAAAAGCTAATGTTAGTGTGCAAAGTTTTCACAGGGACTTACGTGTGGAGATTGCACTCTCGATAGTAGAAAGTGTGTGTGCGGGACCCTTCCCTGGGACCCTGGTGTTCTTGACCAGGCTGTCAGAGCATGTAAGCCACAAGAACAATGCAAGATCCGTGCTGCCCCTTGGACCTTGGAAATGATCGTATCTACACTTTGAAGGAAGGGTGGGAGGTCCCCAAGGCCCGTGTGATGGGCAGTTGGATTTCATTTTAGTTAACCACTGTATGGACTGACCTGAAGGAAAACTCTCGTGCAAGACAAGCCAATGGGATGGAGAACACTGGAGCGCGGGGGGCGATGGGGCTCGCGTCTCTGCATCAGGTGAGAGCGGTTGTGCAGACCTCAGCTCTGTGCCCACCAGCAACAGGGTTTCCTCCAGCCTCAAGGCCTCCCGCTGCCATCTGCTAGACAGGTTGCCTCGCTTCCCCACAGCCCCTGAGCAGCCTCGACCCTGTTCCCTCTCTCCAGGCTGTGTCACGTGGCAGCAGCTGGATGGGAATCCTGAGGTGGAGAAAGTTCTTCCCCATCAAACGTAGACATTTGTCAGTCTTTCGGAGGGAGCTGGGGTGTTCACCATGTTGCTGTGACTTTGACTTTTTGTGGGGGTTCCCATTCACCTCTAGACAGTGAAGATGAACCCAGAGGGTAGGAAGTTGGCTGTGGCAGTGCTGCCGTGGGGACCTGGGATCGAGCCATCCTTTCCTTGTCTCTGGTGCTGGCGAAGCTTTGGCCATCCTTTCAGGTTTCTTTGTATTTGCAACCAAGTGCTTAGAACAGTGCTTTACCTAAACAAATGCTCAAATAACCCTTTCTACAGAGACGTACAAAGGTTTAAATTTTAATGTTTCATATGACTTTCTGTAAGTAATTGCCATTTTGTGGTATGGGCCTGGGCGGGACAAATCTACAGATGACATCCTGCTGCTATGCCCTGGAGGGTGCTTGGGGCCACGTGTTGGACAGAGCCAGGTCTCCCACAGACAACCTCCCCCTTTCTTACTCTCCCAGAACTCTCTCAGGTTGCCTCTTTGCAAGACCTGCCCTTGCCTGCAATGTTCTGTCAGTAGCTTTTGCCAAAACTCCTCAGCAGCCCCAGACTGGGCTGCTTGGGAAGGCCATGCCCACTCCATCTTGGAACCCCTGCGAGAAGCAGTGGATCCGCCAGGGGCACTGCAGTCAGTGGAGAGGACTGCAGCGGTGCTGCATGCAGCTGCCTTGGGCCTCTCTGGTTTTGGTCTCATGGTATCAGACAAGAAGCCTGTTTCTTTGTTCGGGTATCAACCCAGGAAAAATTGAATCCCATAAAACAAGCCATGAGAAGTAATCAATATTACTTTTTTAGGGAAAAATTTCATTAATAGTGTGTGGTGCAGACTTGTGTTCCTTCCAGGGAGAAACTGAGTCAAAACCCAGAGTCACCCCTGCCTCTTTTGTGACTTAGCAGTGCATTTCCGTGTGGCTTGTAGGCACATGCCTGGACAGACAATCGTCTCTCCGTGGCTGATGTTACTTAACAGTGCAAGCAGTAGCTGGTCTAGCAGTTTGGACATGTTCAGAGCAGATGAAATTTTCAAGAGTATATTTGGCCTGCAGTGGGTTGCATTTGTGGGCGTGGGCCTCCCAAACAGAGGCTGACAGTGAAGGTAGCAGATGGGCCTCGCCTCCAGGAGAGCTGCGCACTGTGGTCACTGCAAGTACACAGGAGTCTCTGGGGAGCAGGCCACCCTCTCCCCAGCCCCTTTGCTTGAACATTCAAGTCGTCATTTTCAGAGAACTTTTACAGATCCCCACCTCCAGTACGAGCACAGTCTGCAACAGTTTTCTCCTCAGGAAAAGGTTGTATGTGTTTGTCTCACTGAGTGCTACCCCAGCATTTAACTCACGGATGTATGTCGTTAAAAACAGAAAAACAAGGTGGGGCTGACCTGGAAAGTACTTGATGCCTCAAAAAAAGAGGTAAACACAGGCAGAATTGGTGAAAAGCAGTGGCAGCAGCTGAGGTGCACACGTGCGTGCCTGTGACAGATGTGCCGGGGCGGTGCCCAGTGGGAAGGGTTTCCCGGAGACTGTAGCAGCTGGGACAACTCCCCCAAGCCCCAAGGTCACACAATTGGAACAAAACAACCCTCCCAGCCTCTTGCAAAGAGAAGCAGATGTGGTGTTAGGGCTCAAGAGGGAGACGAGTCTGCCCTCGAGACCAGAGAAAAGTCCCCTTCTCCTGGAGTCCCTCCACCCCTTCCCCTTGTGTGGGGTTCTGGGTCCTGCCCCACCAATGCCCAGGCCCTTCTGCTGAGCTCAGGCCTGCCAGACAGCAGGACTGTGGGTGTGGAGGCTTCCCGCCCCAAACTCCAAGAGCACAATTGTTAAGTGTCCTCAAAACATTTAACGAAAATAGCCCAGGACTGTGGCACCAGGCCCTGAGCTGGCCAGCGCCGTCCTCCTCCTTGGCACGCAGCTGAGGCTGCTCAGATTGGGAAGCAGCAGTGCCTTGCAAGGCGGAGGCACTCTGCACCACTGGAGTTGACCTGAATCCACTTGTCACGGTGCCACACAATCACATGACAGTGAGCATGTGTGGAACCCTCAGCATTAAAAGCAGGAGCAGGCAGCCTCACATTTCCAGTGGGAGGCAGAGTGGCAGTTGAAGAAACGTGGAGCGCCGTTACTTGTGGAGTCGAAGTCTGCAGGCTTGTGGAGTCGCATTTTACATGGCTGCATCTCCGCACACAAGCTTATGTGAGCCTGAAAAACGTCTCTGCTCCAACCCATTCAAGCACCTCCGTGACCTCTAAGGTCATCGCAGACATCTCTCCCCAGGGCGCCAGGGCCCTGCGGTCAGGAGGTGCTATGAAAGCTTTCTAGTGTACAAAGGAAGAAAGGAGGCAGGTTCAGTGAGAAGAAAACACTTCCCTGATTCTCTCCATCTCTCAAGCCTAGGAAAGATGCTCAGACTATGCTTGGTCTGTGAAAAGCTTCAAAAGTCCGTGTTCATTTTAGCGTTAATCATGACAAAGCACTCTTTGGAGGGGCGTTTCCTGTGGTGACAGGGGAAGGACAAAGGCCCCGATGGTGGAGTGGTGTCTGCTCCTCCAAGCCAGCTCAGCAATCCAAGCGGAAGATCAGGAAGGGGTGCCTGGGTGTGGTGGGCTCTGCCTCCCGTGGCCCACGGGTGCAGATTCTCCTCTGAAGGGTCCCGTCACCCCGCCAGGACCCCTGTGTGAAGCCCTACTCATCTCCAACTCGGGGTTCTCCCTCTTCGTAGGAGAGGGAAAGTTTTGGCTGTTTTTTTAAATCTGTGGACCGAGTAAAATAACATGTTTCTGGAGACAGAGGTTTAAAAAGTACATCACTGAATTATTCCTTTCGCTCTGCTCCTTTCTTCCGAGCTCCTGGTAGCTGTCTCTGTGCGTCACCGGTGTCCTTGAGAAGCCCTCAAGTAGGCTGGGAGCAGCTTGGCAGTGGCATCATAGCCAGCTAAACTAGACGCAAATATTGCAGGCAGTCAGGTAGGGCTCAGCCGTCGAGAGCCGAGACAGAGGGGACACACATCTCAACTGTGGCTGGGGTGGCAGCCCAAGGTAAAGATGTGATGACCAGGCCGGTGTACTTCTTCAAAGGACAAACCCTAGGCCTAAAGAAGCCTAGATAGCATCAGTCACCCTGGCGGGTGACCAAGACCTTTGCACGCCTCATCTTCTAGCAAGCTTTGTGCTTTCCACGTACCTTTGCTATCACTTGTCTCCCCCATGGGATCCCAGTTACCTAAGAGATTATGCTCAGACCCTTCATGGTTAGTCATAGCTACACCCACGTTGTATTGCACTATAAAACTTCCCTGTAAAGTGAGGTCCTCAGCTACCCCTTGGGGCCCCTCCTGTAGACACTGGAGGCCCGAGGTGTGCTGGCCTCCCAGAGTATGGGTTAGAGACAAAAGGCCACTTGTCACCAAAGCCGTGTAGGTCAGAGAAAGCATCGGTGCAAACATGAACCCATCGACACAGGCCCTGGGAAGAGTGCAGTGTCGGGGGCGGGGGGATGAATGGGAGGGCAAGCCGCTCCCACTCCCTCCTATTCCTCATTGCCGAAGACCCTGGGGCTCCCCTTCCTCCCAGAGACTGCATCATGGGGATCCTGTGAACTCACACCCACAGCTAGTCAGCTCAGGGTCCCCAGCAGGAGGCCCCAGGCTCAACTGGGCGCTGTTCAAGCGCCCTGGTCAGCCTCGAGCTTGGACAAGGGGCCTCAGAGATGTTGGCTCCCACCCCGTCGTGGCAGGGCAATCTGAAAGGGTGGGTTCTTTTCAGGCGGAGACAGGAGAGCCCAGAGGTGAGCTCAGAGAGGGGGCTGTGAGGCGTAGAGCTGAGGTGGGATCGGCTTCGCCTCCTGCCCTGAGTCTCAGTAGTGCTGGCGCACTGTCTTTGATGGAATGGTGGTGACATCAGGGAGTGTTTGTCCATTCTGGGTCCTGCACTGGATCATGCCATCCGTGGTCCCTCCTCAGGCCACGCCGCACTTGGCCGGGGGTGATGTGCACAGCTGAACACAGGTGCAGCCAGTGATGGAGAGCAAGGTCCCAGTGTCCAGTGCCACCTGCAGTGGGCTCTCCAGCTCCTCCCATGCCCCTGCTATTAAAATGCCAGCAACATCCAGGCCCAGAGGACCCAGACCTTAAGCCCTTGCTTAGTATAAATTTTTTCAATAGGATGACCTTGCTTCCTGGAGCTTTCCAGGAGAAATAGAAGGGCCTTGGCTCCTGGGGTGGCACAGCAGACCGTTGACCTGGTGTGGTACAGGCTGTGTGAGGGGCCCGGGGCTGCAGGGCCACTGCCTGCACTCTGCAGAGTAGCCGGATGAACAGCCAAGGCAAGTGGCACGGGTGCCAGTGGGGGCTGGGTGCTCACCCTCCTCCAGCCTTCTTGGAGTCATGGAGATCAGGGTCACTCTGAGCATCCTGAGCCTGCACTTCTATTCCCCATGGCAGAGAGGAGAGAGCCTTTCCCACAGGACTTCTGGAGAATCAGGAGCTGCTGTGGCTTGTGAACTAGATGTCCCTGAAGCCTCGTGGGTCCCAGGCAGCACTGTCAGAAAGTGACTGGATTGTGGGCCTTGTTTGGTGGGGGAGGATGCGTCTGGAATAGGGGTGGGGTGGGCTGCATTCTAAGGGCTGGGTGCTGGGTGTCCATCCACCCTCGAGGGGAATGGAGGCTTTAGGCTAAACCTGTGCCCTGGTGTCTCTAGCGGGGACAGGGCGGCCGTGTGGTCACATGGGGTTTTCTCCTTCCACCTCTGTCCCTACCTTGCCATGCGGCCACCTGACCAGGGGCAAGGACGCTGCTCACCGGGGGTGGAGCTGCAGCAGCGCACCCTGGAGTCCGTGACCCTGCGCCTCCAGGGCAGCGGTACAGCGGGGTGTGGAGTATGCTCGTCCTCTATCAATACACATCCTTCATGACCTCAGAAGGACAGATGCAGCACTGCTGCCCTCCTGGACACTATGCCCAGGAGAAGGCCCAGACGGCGCAACTTGACTATCCGACGTTAGCACAAAACTTCATTTTTAATGAACTGCGTAACTATCTTAGCAAGAATATCCAACAGAGCAACCATTAGAACTGGCCTACTACCTTGTTCTGAAAGTCCATTTCATTGTTATGCTTATTTTTATCCCTAAAATAAAATTTTAAAAGACAGAGAAATAACCAGGTGCTGTTGGGTCAACTAGTTGATGGGAAACTGCCTCCAGGATTCAGCTGCACTAAGATGTTGGGAAGGGAAGTTTCAGGATGGAAGAAGTCTACAGTTCCATTTGGGCTAAAGCTACACCCCACCTCATGTTCCACATAAGGCGTGGTTGTTATAAACCTTTGAAAATGTCCAACATGCCCCAACTGAGCGCATCCCACAGGAACTTCAGGGTGACTCTGTGAGGTTTTACCCAGTGCAGGGACTAGCTGCCCTGATGCTGTGCAGACCCCAGTGCTTCTCGAAACCAACAGCAGATGACATCGTGGGGTGACAGTGCCAGCTGGCCTCAGCTGGGGCCTGGGACAAGAGGTAGTGGTGGTGGGGGATCACACCCCTACCCATGTCTTTCTTGGCCTTCAGAGGTGAGGCAGGGTGGGGATCCATGGAAGGGACCTGCCATTCAGGGTATGGACAAACGCTGGTCCCATTCTTCCAACTCCTGAGTATCAGACATTGGCTTCCAGAGTGAACACTAGCTGCTGAAGACCACAGGCACAGAGCGGGTGCATCGGACCTGGCCTGCCTTGCATGGCTGCACTCAGGAAAAGGCTCAGCTGTGACCCCTGGAGTCCCTCACACGGCACCTCTTATCTGAGTTGTTGTAGCCCTTGCTGCAGCCCCAAAGCCTTTGGGATTTGAGTTGGCAGTGTTGGGAAAAGGAGCAGGGCATATGTGGATATGTTCATTCACTCACAGTAGATGTGGAAGTGTCCATTTATTCATGGTGGATGTGGACACATTCCTTTGTGGCAGATGTGGCCATGTCCACTGACTTATGGTTGACATATCCCTTCTTCCACAGTAGATGCAGGCATGTTCTTTTATTTATAGTGAACACAGACACTTTCATTCATTCATGGCGGACACGGACACGTTCGTTCATTTCCAATGCATGTGGACACGTTCCTTCACTCATCAAGGTTGCGTGTCGGCCATGTACCTGCCCTTCCTCCGCCACTAAGATCTTGGCAGTGAGCACAGGAGACCAACATCACCTCGGTGTTGATCACCAGTGCTGGGGCTGACAGAGTCACGGTTAGCGGGGCCCCGGGTGGCTGTCCTCGCTTGTCCTCTAGCAGCATTCCTTGAATAAAATATGGAAGACATATTTGAAAGGAAATGACATAGACAGTCAGGGTCACAAAATATCAAAGATCTGTGCTGATTTCTGGAACTGAGTCATTTTGCAAACCAAGGAATTGGACCAGGGGAGCTCAGCGATGTGCCCAAGGAAGTGAGCTTCTGAAGCCCACAAGCTGGGTACTCAGAAAAGCAAAGGGTCACTTTCTCCCTGGAGCCCCTGTCACAGGCAGATTTCCGGGGGTAGCCCTAATTAGAGGGGATGCTATCCTTTTCCAAAAGGTCAGTAGGAATGCATGAGTACATAGATTTATATTTATTCCTTTGTTAAGCTCTATAACAACTTAACTCTTAAGTCAAAATTGAGCTTTTTTCAAGCATGTTTTTGATGCTTTGTCGAGCCACATTTTTGGCTTGTAAAATGCAGTCTCCATGGTTGCATTCTTCTGGGAAACAGCAGGTGGCTGTGACTCGTCCCTCATCTTCCAGGGCCAAGAACACAGTAACCCGGAGCTCCATGCTATCAAGATCTCTGATCACGCCTGCTTTTCTGGATCCTCCCTTGCTACAAGCCCTCAAACTGCAGCAGTGACATCGGCTTTGCCCCACCCGGGGGAAATTACCCAAGATTTCTCTCTGTTCGCCCAGACTCCCGCCAGGCCTCAGGAAGCGAGCACGGGCCAGGGCACGTGGCTGGGAACGGAGCACACAAGTTTTGTTCCCAGGTGTCACCAGTGCCAGCAGGCCCAGGCGGGGGACCTGGGAGGTGAGAGGAAGGGCGCTAGTATGAGCCAGGCAGAGGAGTATGGGGTGGTGGGTGCTTTGTGGCAGAAGGGCGCCTAGGCCAGAGGTCCTCCACCTTGAGGCACTTGGGCCTGTGGAGGGACTGGAAGGGCCAGATCCAGAAGATGAGCCTGGTCTCCAGGGCTGCAAATGAGGCAGGCTGCTGCAGAGGCTGTTAGGGCCCTGCTGGGGGGCTGGAGGCGTCGTCCTAAGGAGAAGAAAGCCACCACAGGACTCCAGGCAGGGAGCCGCACCAGTGAAGTTGCAGTGCCCAGGAGCTGCCCACATCTTGCTTCTGCAAGGCCAGCAGGGCAGGGCCCAGGGGCAGTGGCCACGACTTGGCTGCTAGCAGGCGCTCACACCGGGCTGCGGCCGTAGCTCGCCGTCCAAGATCTGCAGTGGGCGGCTGAGGGGTGCTGTGGGCCACAGAGTGTAACTTGTTGCCCTCTGTAGATAAAGGCGATTTGTGCAGACTTTGTCAGAGGGGGCCTCTCCTCAAAGGAGCAGTAAGATGGGGGCTTGGCCCTAGCTCAGTCCTTTAAGTGGCTGCTTCCACAAATCTGTCAGCTTC
>NDGM010850278.1:0-13279 GCA_002564305.1 Octomys mimax
TTTTTTTTTTTTTTCTTATTTAAGTTTATTATTACAATTTAGATATATGGAAGGACTACATTTATTATAGGGAATTTGTATCATTGCATGATATATCTTGCAAATCCTGTTATTCTCATAAGTAATTATACAAATCTTTTATTTTAGAATTTAAAAAAATAGTGATCATCAAAAAATAGGAAAGAATTCGTGTTCAAATATTTATAGCAACAAGGCAAGCTTGAAAAATGAACTGATCACGAGCCTTCTGGTCCTGTGTATCATATGTAAATACTTACCTGCCTTTAAGGATGAGTCCCGACCTCTTGTCTGTGTGTTTCACATGTGTATCTGTGTCCAGAGCCCCCAGCTTCACAATAGAAGCAGAAAGATGTTTTTGTGCACCACCCTGAATAAAAACTCATTAGGTGCCAGGCACGTGGCAATGGGCTTAGAGCTGTTCTCAGAATCTGAGTTCCACAAACAGAAATCCTTCTCTTCAAAAATGTGATTTAATTTAGGCAAAATACCCATTGTAAGCTCAGCACTTCTGATTTGTAAGCCATCTGTGCTTGGGAAGATATGTGGCCGTGCTCTGCTCCTCAACACTTGAAAAGTAGGAGTGTTTATTTCACAGAAGAAGAAAGCAACTTTAACCTGCAGATTCCTACAGGATACTGAGTATAATGTCATTATAGGCTCTTGGACAAAATTTATGTTGATTTGTCTATGTTCTTTCAACTCCAGAGACTAAAGGATGTGCCAAGGATCCATGTGGCATCTATGCTGGCACTTGATGGAGGAGGGGGTAGTGCAGGTAGTCTCACTTGGCCAGGAGTGGCTTGAGTGACTTGCTCTTCTCTCAGGATTTAAAACATTTCTCCCAGAAGCTGGCCACGGTGCATTCGTTCTGTGGATGTAACATTACTGGGCCTACAGACACAGCCCTTGAGCCGTATGTCACATTTCTTCTTTTTCACTTTTGCTATCCTATCACCTTAAAGCGAGTTCCACGGCCATTCTTAGAGTTACGCGGCCCTGGAGAGGCAGAGGGTAAAATACTGAAAGGGGTAAAATAAATACATAAATAAATGAAATGGCACCTTAAATAGGACTGATCATCTACAGATGGGTTGATCATTAGGGGGGCCCCCAACATTCACAGAAGGATCAGAAAGTCTTAGATGTTGCCAGGGGTGCTTTGTGTACTCATTGCATTTTAATTGTCCAGTGATGGAGGCAGATACATTCTATTTATAAAAGATAAAGATGCTGGAAAGAGAAATAATATAACTTACTAAATTTGAACTCAAAACACAAAGCTGCTTGTCCTATAACAAAAGAAGAAAACTGCAGAAGTTGAGATTACTCAGTTTCGGGTGGCAAAATAAGAATGATAAAAATCAGTACTGAAAGAAGCAAATTGATTGGAAACAGCACAGTGTTAAATTAGCTAACCAAATCTATGTTAATAAATTCAAAAGAGAATTGAGTATATCAAATTCTTATTTTTTATTGAATAGGCAAATTCTTCCGTCTTAGCTGATTTGAGAATAGCCACTATAGGTTTTTTCCAACACAGAATTTTAAAAACTGTTATCATTATATCATTCATTTCATTGCCCAAAAATTTCCATGTAGAATTCCAAAATGGCTAATGAGAATTTGCCAAACTTTCTCATTTTTTCACTAGAGGTAGGGTTTCTAACTGTGCTGCAGGAAATATTTTGTGATTACACATGGGTCCTAGTAAGATTAAGGACTGTCATTCACTTAGGCTATTTATACCACACAAAAATAGCTGTCTACTACCTAAAATAAAATGAGCAGCCCATGCCTGCCTGGGTCCCAGTTCCTCAGGGGGCTAGAGCAGGAATAGAAGCTGACACAGCAGTTGGGGCCAGGACAATGCATTGAATAGCCAGGACTGGACCTCTTTAGGCTAAGAGAGCTGCAGAGATGCTGTCTGCAACTGGGTGACTGTAACAGTCACTGTGCTAAGCAACATCCATTTAAAAAGACCTGACACACTTGTAGGAAAGAAATGAGCTGTAGCAAGATTCACTGTTGACTGTGTATAAACAAACCATTGGTCATCGCTCAGAAGCTACACACAGCATCTGTGCCTCTTTCTCTCCCTCTCTGGAGTGCCCTCATTTAATAAATGAATTAAATCCTACAGTACATTGAGGTAAAGGTAAATAGGGGCTCATGCACACAAACAAAACAAAGACACCAACAAGAAGAAACAAAGCCAACAGATTATCATCACAGGAATCGTATGTATGCTAATTTCAATTAGAATATAAGTTCTAGGGCTGCTTAGAATTTACTCCATGCAATTGGTAAAATAATCTGGTTTTTCTGTGTCTGAAAAGGTAAATCAATTCATAGTCAAGGAGATTAGAATATTTTCTCTTAGATGCCAGCTAGCAATAACCACAGTCTCCCTTTAGGCACTTGGAGAATTTCAGGGGTTCCTCCTTTTATTTATTTATTTATTTATTTAACTTAAAGCACAAAATATATAGACAGCTTCAAGCTTCCAATACAATTCTCTTGCTGAGATCAAACAGACACTCAACAATTATTCTGTATCTTCAGAGTGTGTGAAGCAACAAGAACTGAAACTGGACCTGTTTCTCAATATTGAAGTGAGGGCCCAGGGAGATAGCTCAGTAGAATAAGCACTTGCCTGGCAAGTGTGAGGTCCTGAGTTCAATCCCTGGTATTGCAAAAAAAAAAAGAAAGGTCTCAATATTGAAATGATCAGAGAGGACCAAGAAGGGCAGAGTTTTCTCTCCTTTCAAGACTCTCTTGAGCTTCTTTCATCTCAGCTACCTTATCTCTTGATCTAGAGGCTTTGTTCTCTAAGTTGGAAACTTTATGACTTCACCCAGGGACCTCAACCCTTCAGATTCCTTGGATGAAGGCTTAGAGTAGGGAACTGAAGTTATGAGCAAAATTTTAGAATTGGATGCAGTGTCAAAGTTGGTTCTTCAAGCATAGATATTTACTATTTTTTAGCTTTCAATATAAATTATTTGCTTCCTGTAAAAATGCAAATAATTTGGAATTGCATGTTGTTCATTGCATGCTTTGGTTTCTCAGCTGAGCAGGACGGCTTGCTGCAGGGCACATTTTGGTCTGTCTGGGGACAGCTATTCTAACAACACAGAATTGCCCATGCCACATTTTTTTAAAAATCATTTATTTATTTGCTACAGGGTGTTACTGTGCAGGTCAGACTCGTAGTGATCCTCCTGTCTCAGCCTCCCCAGTGCTAGGATCACAGATGTATGCTACCATGCCCAGTTTCTGTGGCCAGCACAGCATGGGACTGGCACAGCATCTGGTACTCGGCTCTGAACCAAGGTCTTTTTGCTTGCCAGGCAGGTGCTTAGGCCACCAAGCTATATCTGCAGTCCCCACCTCATATGTTAATGCTTAGAAAGTTGAGAAACTCCCATGGGGGAAAGGAGAGAGGAACAACAAAAAAATATTATAAAAGGAAAAATACTAGCATTGATGCCCATCTCTTTGTATTTAATGTTTTAATTTTAACAGTATATGTTTATGGGTAGAAAATGATTGCCTCGATTGTGCTCTGTACAGAACACATTTCTATCCTTTTCTCCCTTCCTTCCACCCCTTCTTTTACTTTGCCAGCATCATTTATTGTCTAAGTCATTATAAATTTAATTATAATACATGCAGATGGAAAATCAGACTAATTTCCATTCAGAAATGTCCTCTACTATTTATCATCACTCTGCAAAGCAGCACAGGCAGTGTTCAGGGCAGGCAAGTCTCACTGTGTGCATCCGCAAACCCAGCTACTAGGGAGGCTGAGGCAGGCAATTTAGAAGTTTGAGGTTGGGCTGTGCAGTTTAGTAAGACACTTTCTCAAAAGTAGAATTGAAAAGGATGGAGGATGCATATCATAAGCAGGACACTTTTCTAGCATGTGTGATGCCCTAGATCTAACCCCAGTACAGAAATGTGAACAAACAAACAAACAAACAAAAATCAATAGGAAAGACAGGGAATAGGTATAGTGATAGCATTTATGGATGATAATGACATAGGACAATGAAACTCCCAATCTGAAAGATTCCTGGGATGAGTTCGTGTTCTCTAAAACCAGAGAATGAATTTTAGGAAGAACAGAGGTTAAGAGCAGAGTATATTTATTGGGGGAAAGAAAGCCTCTATACAAGAAAGGGACAGAAGGGGACCTGATTGGGTTCCCAAGGACCTTGCCTTTTCTAGGGATTTTTGTAGAGCAAAACTATGCCACAAAGCAGAACTAAAGTGTGAAACATGGGAAACCAGAAGGTGGGCATGGGGTGAGACGAATCTGTGGTCAACCAAAAAGATTACGTGCATAATCATTCATGTACAATTGGTTAAATCAGGATCAGTTAAGAAAGTAAGCCATGTAGCAAGTGGGCCTGAACACAGAACAGGGGCTTTTCCTGTAGGGGACTGGGAGAGCCACTCTTCCTGGCATTCTCTAGGTGGTATACACTTACTCAGAATATCAATCCCAAATATTTTTCTTTAAGGAGGTATGTATTTGTCTGATCTTTTGTCTTGAAATCCATCCCACAGCCGAGTGTCTGTCTCTCCCACAGTTGCAAGGTCTAGTCTTCCATAGGGTCTCTTTCAAAGGCCCAGCCCTCTCCGACTTCCTATAATACCCTATCTGACTCAGCTGCCTACAGCCATTAGAGTAACTGACCACCTTTGCTCATTAGTCCCTCTTTCCTTCAAACTGGAACTCACAATGGCATCCAGTTTGTAGGGACAGGTCCACAAAAGGGTGACAGTTACTCAGACATCAATAATGTGTGGCTTATTATGGAGGGGTAGATGAAGAGAAAAGGAAAAATATTTCCTCCTAGCTCTCTTGCAGCCATGCTCATAATCAATATATGATAATGCCTATAAAGATAGGAGTGGGGATGGAGAAAGGAAAAGGCAGAAAGAATAACAACTATGAGAAAACTACTGTGCTTTTCTGGTGGGTTAATTATATCATTAACATTGTTGAGACAGTACTAACTAAAACTGAGGAAACAGAAGAAAGCAGCTCTGTGCTTATGCTGAGAAGCAACCATGATTTGGACAGACAGACCCTGCTCTCAAAGGTCTACCAGCGTGGGCTCTCCTGTGGCTTGTGTAGCAGTTTGTACCACTGCATGCTGAGGCTTCTCCATCACTGTAGACTTTCTCTCTGCTCTCTAATAGTATGCAGCAGTGTTTCCCACCACCCCACCTCCCTTTTCCTTGGTAACACCTATCTGCTCTTTACCACTTCACTGGCTTTTCTTCCTGTAAGCCTTTCTGATTCTGAAATCCCCAGCCACAGCCCCTTTTGAGTGTGGCACTGTGGCAGTGGCTCTATGAGTTCCCTCCCACTTCCATGGCTCTTACTTCCTTGAACTCTCTGTAACTGGTCTTTGGTGTACAATGTTCTTGTATAAATAAAAAAGTGAAAGGCACATGAAATCTTCCCTGGTATTTTGAAGTGTTTATACTGTAAATATATTTTACGAAAACCAAACTCCCATTCATGGAATCATTATTTTTCTGTAGCTGGGCATCCTAAGAAAGGTTTGGAATGTTTGGTCTTAAAATCAATTGATAGGGTGCTTTGTCTTTTCTAACCACCCGTGATTTTTTTTTTCTTGTAATTCTACTAGGTATAAGAGAAAAGCAACCATGCATTCCTTCATGAGTTCCTGTTCTTAATCCAAATCAGTTTTTCTATCTTGGATATACAGAGTGTGCCCAGTGGAATATAATAGAATTATTATCTTCAGCTAAGAAGCACAGAATACAAAATATTCTCATTGCCGTTCTCCCTCGGCATTTATTCTTACTTTGCTCTTATGGAAATGTCATAGAGAGGAATTGCTACCTGTAGACATTGGTTCCAACATGTTCTCCATGAAACTCTGATTTCATCATTAACTCAATTCTCAAATAAAATATCTGCCTGCAAGGCTGGATCAAGGGCTTGAAGTATTTGTTTTAAATTTTCTCTTCTTTTCCTGAAGCTAATACTGTATTTATTTTTTTTCCTAAGAGAGTTATTCTCCAATCTATATGTTTTAAAACTGAAATGCAAGTTTTTCTGCTTCCTTATCGGTTGGGACACACATGGTTCCCAAGGTAAAGAAGTTTATAGCAAGTGTTATCACTGAATCCTCAAAATTAAGATGATAAATTTCAAATGATTAACACCTCTTTTTATTGTAATCAGATATTCTGGATGATAAATAGAAGTGCTTAACTTCTGCAGAAATTTCAGTTTGTAGAACCAGATACAGCTTGAACCAGTGACTTAAGCAATATCACAATGAACTTAAACTTTACCAAGGAGTGCTGTAACTTCTCACCTGTGCATGAGATCAATGTTTTCTTACCTTAAAGAAGGATACATACATGATATATTTGAAGCATTACAAATAAGCCAAAACCCCTGTAATCAGGCTGGCCAGATAGCTCATTGGACTGAAGCGCCTGCTTAGGCAGAGCACAGTGGCTGGGATTCAATCCCTAGCATGCAGTATCAGCTGAGACGGCGATTGACACTGGGCATGGTGGCGTGCACCTATGATCCCAGTGCTTGGGAGGCTGATAACAGGAGAATCACCATGAGTCCAGTCTGTGTAGTGAGACCCTGTAGACCATGAAGAGCCTGTACTAAATACATAAACGAAAACCCGGTAATGTATTTTTTTAGACTGACAATTGTTGCAGTGATGACCTAATATAATAAAACATTATTTGGAATAGCTCAAAGTTCTGCTATAGAATTTGTGTAAAGAAAAGGGCTTTGGAAAATGGCAAATACTCTATATGTAGAGAGCAGACATCATCAAGGACAAATGTTTCCTAAAAATAGTGCCACTAATTCTCATCTAATGGACCTGAAGAAATGCAATGATCTCATATTTGTCTGATTGTTAAAAATGTGGAGGTGGTTTAACAAGTGTTTTCACATCATGTGTGCTTTGCTAGATGCTAAAACTGTTTTTTTCTTTTTCTTTTCTTCCAGAAAGTGGTATAATTAAAATAGAATAGTAAGTGCTCTGGGGAGAAATTCACAGCTCTAGTTAAATATAAGTGAAATTTCACAGATGTTAGCCAAAATTCCTAAGTGTATGCTGACTTCTGAAGTCCTACTTTAAAAGCAAATTTTCAAATTATTTTCTCGAGATCATTTCAGTGATTCGCTTTCATTTAATAATGTTCCCCATTAGAAGAAAATATAAATGTTCATTATAGTAAAGAAAAAACAATTTGTGTAAGACTGAGCTTCCTACACTTCTATATCAAAGTTGAATTTAACTCTTACACACCTACTCTTTGGAATTCAGGGGTCCAGAATGATATGAGTCACACCCTTTGGTTCAGAAAGCAATCGTTATCATTGTCAGTATATGTTCCTTCTTCATTATTTCTCTCATAATAATAAAATGCAAACCTGCAAATCCATCATCTAAAATAAGCCAGGATCTGCAGATAATCCTACATTAATCAGATGTCTCCTTTATCCTATCCCCTGCTTTCACAGATGCGAGAAATCATTACCTTGTGTCTTCTATTCATTAATCCTAGATTCCTTTTTATATGGTCTTTTTATTCTAAAAACAATGACATACAATTTCAAAAAAGATTGTAGAGAGTAACAATGGTGAGCTAGAACACTGTGTATTGTTATCTTGAAGGTGGTTGCTCACATTACAACTACTTTGGTATACTAAAATAATATAGCCATGAAGAATTGATCAAACAGTATTGCTTTTGTAAGTATTTTAATTTTTATCAGCCACATTAATTTTTCTTTGTAAATGAAGATTATCTAGTGTTGTGGGTTATTATTTCAGCTTATGCTCAGGTATTTTCAATTTGTAAAACATTAATATCCTGGAAGTTCTGCCTTAAGGGCAGTTGAATGCTCAAGCTGTACCCCAAACCCACTTATTTATCATAAAGTACTCACTCTGCAATTAAACCTGAACAGTGAGGCTGTACTTAGAAAAGTAACTCAAACTTTAACATCTTTTTTCTTACAAAAACACAATAACAGAGGTCTCAATGATGCAAGCAGCTGTTTATTGAAAGGATCAAGCTGACAGTTTGCGTGCTTTTGCACAACTCGTGTGATCTTTGCTGCTGTACACATGAATGCGGATCATGTACCAAAACTTGGCTCTTGTTTCTGGGCTCCCGTGCCCGCAGAGAGTGCTCTGCATTCCAGCTGCTTTGTGCCTGCCTTCGCTTCTCTAGAGTATGGGGCCATAGAACCCATGTGAGCGCTAACATTAGCTTTCAGATTATTGCCAAAAGGAAAACACAGTTTTGATTAATGTTAATGACAGCTTCCTAATTTTGACAGGCTGCAGCAGAGTGAATGCAAAGTATGAAAAGCCACCAGAGCTTGGTCAAAAGTCTTTAGCTTCTCTCAGGGCTGAGGGTATAACTCCATGATAGAGTGCTTTGTGGAAGGCTATGGATTCAGCCCCCAGCAGTGCAAAATGACAAGCAAACAAGAATTACCTTCACTGTTATTCATTAAAGATAACTTTTGCATTATTTTTAAATGGCTGCATAATATTTCACTTTTTTTTTCACGGTACCAGGGATTGAACTCAGGACCCTGCGCTTGTCAGGCAGGCATTTATTCTACTGAGCTATCTCCCTGGCTTTATTTCATTATTTTTAGGTACTGAATTTTCTTTATCTTTTCATATCTCTGTGCACATTTTGCCAAACTCCAGATCATGGCTGTGTAAATAATATACATTACAATAATGTTTTTCACTTGAATAATGTAATGATTCTCAGAATTCTCTGTAGTACAAAACAAAGGGTCATGCTTTTTATAGGAATAATTGAACTCTTGTAATTTTTAAATAATCTATTGTATGACTTGGTAAAAAAAAATCTTATAACTGAATATATTTTACATTTCTGGTCTTCGATTTGCACTATAGAATACGTTTCCCTGTCTGCAAATCCCAGGACATGGTTAGATTTCAGATTTATCCTGTATAACTTTCAAAGTGTGCAATATTTCTCTAGGTGTAATGTGTGTTTTGCATCAATTATATGATTTAAGTAGACCTTATTCCTGTGAGTCACTAAGAGGATGTCATTGAGTGTTTTAGTGGAAGACCACCGTGGACACACTGCTCAACAGATAATAAAATTTAGGCCAAAGATCGTTGTATAAACCTAGAGAAAGAAGAGTCTGAGGAACTGAGAGGGATGCTGTGATCCTTTTCCTTGCGACTCCTGGCCTGGTCCAGCATTCTTCAAAGCTTCTCTGAATTGTATGAGGAGAATGTTTTCACTTCATTCTCAGAAGCAGCTTCCTGTATTCTCCAATTTTCTCTTTCATCTTGTGTGACTGCCCCTATTTTTCTGACCCAAAGCCCTAGTCATAAAGCAGTAGTCTTGGAAAGTAATTGATTATTTGGTGGTGACTTTTGATGAAGATCTGAATGTCATGGCTAGGGATTCTATACATGGCTAGGAGTTATGTACACAAGAGTAGATCATTTTAAATTAATAGTAATCATCTTTCCTAATAGAGCGTCCATCATTCCTTTCCCAAAATAAAATTCACGATTCACTCTCTTCTGCACCATCTCACCTACCTCTTCTTCACTTCCTGCCTTACACTCCATGAGCCCCTGACAGTCCCACATGGTGGATTCCTGTTCACTTATCCCACACAGAGATTTTCTCTTCATTCTTCCTCATAGAGACCATGCCCTGAGAAGGCTACAGATGCAAGTTTCTTTACATTTTTTGAACAAATAAAAGTTATCTGCCCTGGGAAGCCTGTATCTTGTCATATATGGTTTTCCTTTTATATATAATGACATACATCTTTATTATGTTAGTACACATCAACAATCACTGCATTAGAATTGTTACATCAACTAATAGTGTGTCCTACATTCAAACATGGTTTTGTTTTGAGGCACTAGTCCTGCACAGGATATTAAGAGCTGTTCCTGCAAATTATTTTACCATAAGCCCACTCAGAAATGTAAGGTTGGACAGAGCATACTATTATTAAAAATAATGCAAAATGACTGCTTACCATGCCAATTTTAGTATTTACATATTTTTTTAAAGGTGTAACTATTCCATTTGCTTCTGTGTTTTAGATCCTTAGATAACCCTGGACATAATACTAATGGATATGTGAAATGCAGGACAATAACAGTATTTTTGTTAACTTGAATTCTATGCTCTCCTCCTTGCAATCTGTGGTAAAATATCCAAGACTCACTGCCCCTTGCTTATCTTCCTGTATAAATTAAAAAAAAAAATAGTAAAATCCAGGTATTCACTGGAGCTTAGTGACTTTCTAGATAATTACTTTTTTTGAACTGGATGAGAAATATATTGTCCATGATTTGTGCATTAAAGACTGTTCCATTCTCTAATTATGCTTTTGAAAAAAAACAAAAAGGAAAAGTACAGCATGGCCGCTGAATTCTGACATTTTCAACGTGTGGAGCCAACACCAGGAAAGCAAGATGGTGTTTTCCTTTACATGAAAATGTAGAGCGGTTTACTTTTTCATGTTATATAGGTAGCAGTGAACATGACTTATACATTAGTAAGGAATCTTTTTCTTTCATTTTTTTTTTGAGTACTAGGAATAGAACTCAGGACCTTGTGCTATGTCACTGAGCCATATCCCCAGTCACTTTAGTGGGTGGTAAATTGTTCCTCTTTGATCTTCCTTCTCTGTGATGGGATAAATTTGCTAATAGCAATGCATTTAATGATTTACTTTGAATTAGTAAATTCAAATTTATATACTCCAGGTTTCATATGTCAGCCTTATTATTTTTTGGAATGAATAAAATATTGATCCTATAAACTATAGTAAACTGCTTGGATATTATTTGTTAAACTCAGTTATTTGACAAATATTTAATAAGGTTGTAGTTCATACTAAGTGAGCATTTTAAGATTATAATTAAATATAGATTGTTTATAAAATTATTTTGGTGCATATTAATTATATAAATGATGGGATTCATTATTATATTTTAATACAAGCATGTAATATCCTTCAATTGTATGATACCTCTCAGATCACTTTTTTTTCTGTAATAATTTTCATTCTATTTTTAGGGTTTTTTTTTTCTTCCTACACTCCACATTAGAAAGAAAATGTATGATGCTTGTCTTTCTGAGTCGAGCATATTTTGTAACATGAGAATCTCCTCGGCAATTAGGAATCACCACAGGTGCCCTTCAGTGGATAAACAGATAAGAAAATATGATACGTAGACTCAGTGAGGTGTTTTTCAGCTTTAAAGAGAACCAAGTTGTGTCATCTGCAGGACAGTTGGTGGAACGTGCCAAGTGAAGTACGCCAGACTCAGGATATAGGTTCTTAGTTGATTGACATGAGTAGGTTCAGTTTATGTCTGTCTCCATCTCTGTTTAAAGTCTTTGTTTGGAAAAAGACATTTTTCAAAACCAGCTAAAGCTGCAACAGTGAGGAACGCCCTTTGTCATATTAAGATGTCATTTAGTAGAAATTTTCAAGAAATGTGCTCAGTCCTTTGGGGAGACCTACCTGTCTCAGCTACTCCTGTCACCTTGAATAAATTGAGAATGGCAAGAGAAAATCAGTTGCCAGAGGCCGCACAGCTTAAGTAATAGGCTAGAAGTTCAATTGCAGGTTTGACGATGCCAGCACTACACTCGTGAACCCAGTAGTCAGCCAGTTGTGGGAAAAGAGATGCTTTATTTATAGGAGAATAGAGCGTGTGGTAAAAAAGGTGACTAACTGGACGGCACACGATCATAGAGGGAGCAGTGGTGACATCCCTTCCCACCTGCACGAAGGCCCTGAGCTGGAAGACAACCACATCCACGAGCTTATGTGAGATTTATGTGAGGTCATACACAGAGCGAGTTTAATCAAGCAATCACATGCTTAGACTGAGTGGACTCATGGGACAACGGCAGGAGGGATGCGGGCCCCGGGTTAAAGGGTTCCAAGTGTTGCACTGCGCCTAGCATGCCTCCCGTGGGTGCTCCAGAGCACGACTGATGCCGTGAGGCACAGGCTGTGAGATGCGTCATCTGTGTCGCACGTTCACTCTGTGGATCCCCAAGCAAGGAAAGGCCATGGTGGGGCCTGCCAGGAGGCGCGCACGCACATGTCCTAGTTTGGGATTTCAGAATATTCCAGGGCAGGCTGGGGATCTTTGTTCCTCTTATCATCTCTACCTCTGCTTAGTAAGCTTCAAGACAAAGGCCACGGGGTCATCCCTGGCCCGAAGCCCAGGCTCGGGGAGCAGAGGCCACGTCAGTGAGGACTCAGGACATAGGAGAACCTCCACAGTAACGTCATCAGCTCCAAATATGCTATCTGTGGGCAAAGGAGCTTAAAGAACAGGTAGCCCGTCACAAAGAGTGCAGCGAGGATAAGTTGCTCGCTGTCTTCCCTCAGTTTATTTGGAGGGTTAGACTTAGAAATGCAGCATTTTTTTGAACTTTTATTAGTACATATTTGCAGTACGCACTGACTACATTCACTAGAGGAAACTGGTACACACACCGCACACAGTTCAGTAGGTATCTTTCCTCTTCTCCCCATCCCCATAGCCTCAGATTCATTTATTTCTTAGACTTTATAAAGTTAATTATTATATGTACAGATTGAAAACCAAATGAATAGGCCAAAGAACAGATAAACTTGTAAGACAATCGTGCTAAAGGCAGGCACAGTTGTAGACACTCTGGGCTGGGGTGTGGTACTTTTTTCTCTAGTTTGGAAACACAGCACTTCTGCTGACCCTTACTAGTTTTGATTATTTCATTTGTATTTTGATGTTCTAAGCCAAAAAAGAGATGTGGATACCGATTAAAAGAGTCCAAAAATAGTTAAGATGGAGAAGAAAGATATAAAGTTAGATAAAATTAAATTTCTCAGAAATAGTGCTAATAAAACTATCTTGTGGCAGCACACAATTTTATCCTTTTGTTTTTCATATTTTGATAAATTTCTATCTACATTGGCACTCTTTTTTAATTCCAATTGATTTGTACTACTGTTCATTAGTGTAATATGTTGTGACAGATGTTAAATTGCTGTATTTCATTTCTAAAATTTTGGCTATAAGTTTTTCTCTGCAGCAGTGTAGATATCTGTATGAAATGCTTCCTAAACCAGAGAGGATGCTTTCAATGTTTTTATTCTTTCTGATCCTAAGTGTTTGAAACCTGCCTGGACTACCTA
>NDGM010850349.1:0-11687 GCA_002564305.1 Octomys mimax
CAAGGAGATTATGGGGCCACAGAGGAAAGTTATTGATGATGTAGAGTGTGCCTAAGGAGAGTCGCTGACCTGACCGCTAGGGGAGCTCAGGAGCATGCCTTACCAGCTCAGGTCAGAGGAAATGGAGTTGTTCACTCTGGCAACAGCCTATCTTCAGCATAATGGTCCTCTGAAGAGGTCTGCAGATTTCAGTTGTTAATAATGAAGCATAAAAAAGCAGAAGGGGTTGGGGCAAAGAATCAGTAAAAGGTGTCTCAGGGTATGGATGACCGTGCGAGGGGCCTGATAGCACTTGTCATTGAGCTAGTTCATGTGTAATACTGTGTGCTTCATTAGCCAACTGTCTTGGTTAAATAAGAAATCTTCATGGCTGATTGCACAAAAAGTTGAATATGACCTAATTTCGGAGCTGGCTGTGACTTGATAATCCCTGATCAAGACTAATGGATAGCACAGACATTCTACGCAATAGTATTGCTGTTAACACTGAACTTCCAGATTTGCTGTGAGGATAAAGTCGGGTAAACTTACTATTTTGTCCCATTTTTGAGGTGTTACTCATAGCATCCGAAATGGAAATTCAGTCCATATAAGTCAAGTTTTTCTTTCTTTTTTCTTTTTAAACTTTTCTGTTCCCATTAACTTCACATTTCTCAATACTTCTTCTCCTTAATTCTTTTTTTTTTTTTTTTTTTTTAACCTTTTCAGTACATGTTTGCAGTCCATAATGACTGCATTGACTGTAGGGAGTTAGAAGCTGCATGTAACACATTTCAATTCTTTTTGCCTCTTCCCTTCACTCCCCTTTTATCTATCCAGAATGAGATTCATTTATTTTATAAGACTTTATATAAAATTAATTGTCATAGATACCGATTGAAAACTAGATTAATAGGTTAAAGGAAATTTTAAAATATGACAGTTGTACTCAACCAGGGTATGTTTTTAGATATAGCGTCCACACTAGACTACAATACCTACTTTTTTCCCCCTCTCTTATCACTTTTAACAGAATGCTGAAGAAGAAAAAAGTGCTGAGAATCACAATGGCAAGGGAAACAGAATTATATACATGCTGTTCTGTCTTAGGACTTTTTATTATTAGCAGTGTGCATTGTACAAGAGGGGTGATAACAACATAAAAATTGTTGTACTGAAGTGGCTGTGTAACCCCTACCATGTGGACCATTTTCTTTTCTTTATTGAAGGCTGAACCAAGGCCTAGACTTTGAGCTACATTCCCCACTCTACCCCTACTCTTTGTTTGGTTTTCTTCTGTTTTGCGACAGAGTCCCTTAAGTCAGTAATTTACCCAGGCTGTGCTAGAGCTTTCTATTGCCTCAGACTCTCAGTGTATTGAGATTAGAGGCACGAACACTGTACCTGGCTCCATGTATGTGAACATTGTTTAAATGTATAAATGGTTAATATTGAAAAATCACAGACATGATTGGCTCTTATTTTAGAGGGCAATATCCTAAAAAGCACATATACAATTTGACTAAAGATAAACAAGATATCGAACCTAGGTTCTTATTCATACTAAGCAAGCACTGTACCACTAAGCCACAGCCTATGATAAGCACTTGTAGAATCTATAACCATTGGAGATATATATATATATATATATATATATATCAGAACCGGGGATTGAAGTCAGGCCCTTGCACTTGCCAGGCAAGTGCTTATTCTACTGAGCCATCTCCTCTGCCCATCATTGGTGATATTTTAATCATCCATTAAATTAAAAGTAGAACCAGAGCATTGTGAACTTCCAGACTTAGAGGAGCCCCAGGTGCAACAGAAGTTTTCAACTCCTAATTTGAAGCATCTTTGGATGATAGGGTGTCACCTTGTATGGTGCTAGATATCTCTTAGTTTTACATTGACGCTTTGAGGAGAGGATTGTTGACCTTCAGTCCCTTGGTCATGCACTTGTTCCAGGTACTAATAGCTCCAAAAGCTTGAAGGGGGGCAGTTTGCCATTGATTGCTCTAGAAAGACTTGGCCTGCTATGTTTGGAACCCCATGCCTTGCTTTGATCCCCTCTTCTAAGGGATGTCCTGATGGGAGGTGCAATGCTACTAGCCACTTCTCTGGTGTGAGAAACAAAAAGGGTAAATAAGGACCAAAATGCAAAATAGCTTTTGTGAAATAGGAAGAAAATGTTCGAATGGGAAGGGGAACTATAGATAGGAGAGGGGGAAAGGAAGGAAGGGAAAAGAAAAAAGGATAATAGAAGAAAAATGGAAATGAAGTTTTTGTAAATAAGAAGGGAAAGAGCGGTGGAAGGGAGGGGAGGGGAATAGGAAGAAGAGAAGCAGCAACATATATCATGTACAGGCACTGCCTATGATGAAAATGATCACTACGTATATCTAAAATGTATAACGTGCAGGCCCCGCCCCCGGAGCACACTGAGATGGTGATTGAGACTGGACCTGATGGCACACGCCTGTAATCCCAGCACTTGGGAGGCTGTAAACAGGAGGATCACTGCGAGTCTGATCTATGCTGTGAGACCCTGTAGACCCTGTCCTAAAATATAAACAAACACACAAACAAAGAAAGAAATAAATAAAATGTACCTAAAAGCACAAAAGAGAGAAGACACTTCCTGGCTGGGGAAACACCTGGTAAGGAAAGACACAAGCTACCATCAAAGCCATAACTGAAAATATTTTGGGCTTGTTAGGATCCACTGAGAAGGAACAAATCCTGCCTGTTAGTGTTTACAGCAACCAGCCCTTTCATTTCATAGGTAGGGACTTCAGTTTGAGACAGAACTGGTTCTACCTAAGTATACTTAGTTCATAAATGCTAGATTCCTCCACTGTCCTTTGCTAAACTCAAATATTGGAAATCAGAATGATCTTTTTAAACTTAGAACTTCAACTCAGTTTATGTAAAGTCCTTCTCAGTGGCTGTCACTGTAAACCAGCCTTTGTGTCTCTCTAACTCTGAACCTTTTGGGTTTTTTTTTTCTAGTACAGGGTCTCACTAGGCAGCTCAGACTTGTAACGATCCTCAGGCTTGGTGGCTAGCTCAGCGCACGGGTGGGGGGGGACAGCATGCAGGACCAGGGATCGAACCCTGGTCCCTGTGCTTGCCAAAGCAGACTTTTAGTCTTCTGATCTATCTTGTCAGCCCAACTCTGAACTCTCCTTTTAGTGGAAAACTGTTAAATTTCTTCTTCTCAGATGGTTGAGATCTCATTACACAAAACAGCTAGCTTCCTTCCTCCATCTGAGGCCAACTCTGGCTTCCGCAGCATCTCCCTCTGAGCATGCTGAACATTTAAAACACATTTTTAAAAATACCTTTTACGAATCACACCAGGTGTCACATAGGCAGACAAAACAATGGAGCAAGCTCTCTAGGGTTTCAGTGTATAAAATTCAGAGGACGGAAAGAAATTCCATTCAGGATCCCAGGTCGGTCCCCTTGCAGATGTGATACCACTTTTCAATATATCTATCTCATTCTGTATTACCTTAGTGAAGAACACACAAGATAGACAAATATATATACATGAATACCTATGAAAAATACACATTGAGCATTAATCCATCCGTGAGCAACACTCCCTAGCATCTACCTTGTGCCAGGCACAGTGCCAACTACTTGGAACAGAAAGCAAATGAAGCATGAGCTGCACTCTCACTGTTGTCATTTATTTACCTTTTTAAGTTTTAGGACAGGGTATACAGGGTCTACAGGGTCTACAGGATCTACGGGGTCTACAGGATCTCATTATGTAGATCAGACTCATAGTGATCCACCTGTGTTCAGCCTCCCAAGAGCTGGCGTTGTAGGCACACACCACCATGCCTAGTCTCAATCCTATCTCAGTGTGTTCTGGAGGTGGGGCCAGCAGGCTAGGGATAGAATCACTGTTGGTTTTTTATTTGTTTATTTATTTGTTCTCATGGGCAAAGATGTTGAACAGTTTTTCATGTACTTGTTGGCCATTTGCCCTTCTTTTGAGATGTATCTATTTCAATGGCCATTTTTGGTAAGGTCATTTATTTTTGAGGATCTAATTTTTGAGGATTGTTTATAAATTACGGATATTAGTCCTCTATCTTGAGAAGTAACTGTCAGTTTTTTTTTTTTTTCTACTACTCTAGATTGTCTGTTCTCCTTGTTGGTTGTTTCCTTTGCTGTTTTTGAGACCACAATGCTAAGTGAAATAAATCAGATACATAAAGCTAAGTATTACAGGTTTTTTTTTATTATATGAGATAGACAAAGTATATATAATTACAAGAAAAAAAATAGGGGATAAGTTGTAGGGAACAGGTAGATAGACCTTTTGCAAATGGGAAAGGCATCTAGAGACACAGCAACAGGACAGGGGAGGGAAAGTAAAAAGAACTAAGTTGCTATATGTATTTTATTATCAGTATATTCCTTATAATTTTGTGCAGATATAAGCACATGTGCTCTAAGAGCTCAGAGTAAGAATATAGAGAATGTATGTGCAAGTCACAAAAAACAGGTTTTAGGTCTTTTTCAGGTTCTTTAAATAAAAATTTTAAAACAAATTCATCAGAAGTAGACCTATTATTACATTCTTGGAAAAGATAACCAGGATTAGTCAGCTCCTGGCTTTTTCTTTTGCTATAACTCAGATGACTGTGATTTTGCCAAAGTTATAAATGGCCAACAGGCCCTCTGCTGAAACACATTTTCCTTATCATGAAGTGTAAGATTTACAACTTCTGTGCTGGCAAATTTTATAAATATTGTCTTGAAGCAGCCACTGTGGAGAAAAAGCAGAACTTGAGTTTAGCAGTGACACTTGTTTCTGCGTCTTCATGTGTTGTGCCTATTCTGAATTACATTTTTGACAATTCCTTAAATGAGTAATTATAAGGTGTTAAATTATTTCTGCATCCAGGCCTAAAAGGATTATTAAATAATCTCTTCCCTTTTCCCCATTAAGGATTTGACCTTAGTACCACCTAACTAGAGACAACTGAGCATTAGTGCATTTATTCAGTTTCAGGAATGTGAAACACAGGATAACACAAATTTCTGTGATTCATGCTCAGACCTAAAGAAAGAGAAGTCGCAGCAAAGAAACAAAAAACAAAACAAAACACAAAGGATAGTGAGACGGGGACAGAGACAGAGATGGAGACAGAGAATGACATAGAAAATAAAATGACTATCCTATTTAAAGTCTAGAGGTGGAGAAGAGCTTTATTCTTTTTCTTTTCTTTTTTAATGTATTTGGTACAGGGTCTATAGGTTCTCACTACACAGATCAGACTCATAGTGATTCTTCTGTTTTCAGCCTTCCAAATTCTGATTACAGGCGCGCCACCACGCCCAGTCTCAATCGAACTCTCATCGTGCCCTGGGGGTAGGGCTGGCCTGGCCCGCCAGGGATCAAACCCTGGCCACTGCACCTGCCTAAGCAGATGCTTTAGTCCGCTGAGCTATCTGGCTGGCCTAAGGGCTTTATTCTTCGACAATATTAGAAAAAAATAGCTTTTATTTGCATACACTAGAGTGACCTTTGAAATATGGAAAGAATCTACTATCGTTATTGGAAAGGCCTGAGGCAGAGCAGTACACTTTAAAAGCAAATGCCTAACACTTTCAGAAAGCATGAGACATTGTAAAAGAATGCTGATCATAAAGCGGAATCATTTTCAACACGTAAGGAACCGATTTCACACACTGAAGAATCTGGACATTGGTACAAATCAGTCCCTAATAATGAACAATCATTTTACCAAAAGTAATAATAATTCAATATTATTGAACATGGGCCCCTTTGTATGTTCAGGAAGATCTACCTTTTAGGATCCTGAGCAGGCTACATTTCTAGAAGGGCTGTGAACACATGCTTTAAAACATCTTATGTAAAACTCTTTAAAATTAATGTGATCATTTTCCAGGATAAAGACATTGGCGTTTTTGTGCTTTTTCTAGCAAACAATAAAAATATTGCAAATTTAACTGTTACTAAGATTGACTTTTTGTCATTGATCAAAAAGACATTGTCTTTATTGTACAAACTTCTTGAAAATAGATCTTCAGTTGAAAGGATAGCATTCAGATCCTTTTCTAAACTGGTCAATTCTCCATGTAATTATTGAAGGATCCTGCTGGGGGATTCTGGTCCTCAACAGCCTTTGTTTCTCAGAAAAGTCACGTGGCTGCATCCCGGTGTCTGTCCCTCCCCAGGAATTCACTGAGTAAGGTCAGAATCATGGGCAGACAGTTATGAAGAACCTCAAATGTAGTCAGTTTTTCATTTATAGTCTCTGCATGGCTTTTAGATTAATTTAATTTTACTTATTTTATAAATGGGTTTATACACATTCTATTATCCAATTTTATTCTGAAACAGCAATGAAACTAAAGTGTTTCTGAGTGATCTCTAATCCCAGCTCCTTCACATTATATGTGTCTTTTTATCCCTTTAATGAATATAAGTGGACATATACACGGGAATGGGTGTGGATGTCTTCATACACCTAATAAAAACATAAGTCACAGCTTTCCACATAGTCTGCCCATTACATTTCCTTCTCCATGAATTTCCTGTCTATGAAATTTAAACAAAGAACTGATGGACATACAAATATACCTGTGACTTTACTTTGCTGTCATGGCTACCTTGCTGTTCAGAATCCATTAGCCTTCATTGTCATTCTGACTTTAGGGAAGAGCCAGTAGTCACATGGTACCAGATCCTGAGAGGAAGGTGGATGAGGACACGCTGTACTGTTTTACAAGCTCTCCTTCCCATTGGATGGCGTTCACGGCAGCATTCACCGTGTTTCTTATCATACCTCATAAAGACAGTTATGGAAGAGGACTTCCAGAAATACATCAGAGAGTGGCAAGAACAAAGAAATAAATGTGCTCAAAGCAAGGGAGAGTGTTTTGAAGGGGATTAATGCCAATGTGTCTTTTGAAGTAATAACTTCTTTATTTAAACACATATGACATTTTTTACTTGGCCTCGTCTAAGGTTTTTCAGTGTGTCATGATTTCATAAGATTGTATCACTGTACCAGTCACTTAGAAAGGTTTTAGTAGTCCTTCCTTGGCAGAACTAAGAGAAGCAGTGTTTTCTCCTCACTACTGGGTAGATATGCCACAAAGGAAATTTAACAAGTTGTATTAGGTGTTCTCCTTTGTTTCTTTGAACGTATGTCAGATTTCTCTAACATAGCCACATGTAAAATTGTTCAGTCAAAGAGGTACATATTTTAATTCTAATTTTAAGAGAATTCTGGCAAATTATTTTTCAAAATGGCTGTGCCAAATTATTCCTACCAGTCATGCATAAAAACTTGTATGCTCCAACCTTGCCAACACTGGAGGTTCACACATTTTTAATTCTTTGCCAAGCCAAGGCAAATCACTGCATCAAGTTTATTCAAATGTTTAGTTCTCTGGAAAATAAGTGCAACTGAACATGTTTTCTGTATAGTTATTGCTCAGTTGCATTTCTTACCTGTATTTTCCTTTTTAAAATGTAAATGAAGGGATACAATGATTGTATGGATGTATATTATAGCATTATTTTTTGTCTGTTTTGTTTGTGTGTTACTAGGAAATGAAGTCAGGGCCTTATACTAAGCTACATCCACAGCCGTTTTTATTTTTATTTTTTATTTTAAGATAATATCTCTGTCCGTATGTTGCCCTGGTTGGGCTTTAGTTTGTGGTCATTCTGCTTCAGGCTCCAAGTATGCTGGGATTGTAGGCACAAACTGTGATACATAGTTTTTGTAAATTTCTCTATTAGCTATACTTTGTGAAAATATTTCCTCGTCAAATAGAACACATTATTTATGTCTTGAATATCTATTTAATTTGTGTTTTTTCTATTTTATGACTTTTTAACTTTAATAAGAATACTTTTATAGTATAAAACTTTACAATTATTTAATTTAAATGTATCTTTTTCCATGTAGCATTTTGAGACCTTTTCCAAAGTCATAAACATATTTTCATTTCTGCTTTTAAAGTATATTTAGATTTTTATCCATCTGGAATTAATATGTTTAGTGGTGGGTGGAAGATAAGGTTTGAACTTTTGCTTCCTGTATTGGAAAATCTGTAACTGTAGCATCATTTAGGGAATACTTCATTTCTCCCCAATAAAAGATTCTGTTTTATTGATGAACGTCTCATAGATAAATCTGTATTCTTAATTTTCCAGTTTGTCCCATGTCATTTTTAGAATTTCCACCCTCTGTCATCATCAGGAATTTAGCTCATACCAGCAACAATTAATTGCCATCTTTTTTCCTTTGACAATGTTTACTGATTGTCTACTCATGTCAGTGACACTATTCTAAGTCTTGGTAGACAGCAAAGGTAAATCAGCCCCAGTCCCTGCACTCACAGCTCTTGTGGCTGTATGAGGAATGAGAACCAAGACCACCCCACAGCTGATGGCATTACATAGCTCAGCGGCAGCAGCATGCCATGCCTACAACTTCTTTAGCTTCTCTTGTATAATGTTAAAGAATATTAGTCCATTTTTTATGTTTGTATCTGGGATAGTTTTTTCTCTGACTAATTTCTAAATTTCACATCCATTAATATGCTAAACTCTAAAACTATCAAAAATAGTATCTGGCAGGTCTTTTTCTCTCAAAAATTTAAAATCTTTTAGGGGGAATGAGCCAGAAACAAAATCTTAACACAAACAAAGTGGAATAGACAGTGAGAAGCTTCAAAATAGTCCCAGCATTAATTTTCAAATTAGTATGCTTAAACTATGAAAAGTGTAACAATTTGAGGGACCAAGCTGTTGCATTATGGCTAGATTGAGCTATCCTGATTGTAGTTACGGAAATGCAAATAAGTGAATGCAGAAGGGCATGTTATATTTGAAGAAGGTAAGTTTTCAATTCCTTTTATCAATTCTACTAAAATTGAAAAAAAGGGGCCGGGGAGATGGGTCAGTAGGATAAACACTTGACTGGCAAACGCAAGGATCTGAGTTCAATCCCCAGTTCCGAAAGAAAAAAAAATTGAAGAAAAATATGTCATTGGTAGATTGGAAGGAAAAACAATTTAGATAGAACTTTGAAAGGACTTTAAATAACTAACAAGACTGGCTGCAAGACTGTAGACATTAAGGAAAAATCAAAAGAAAACATTAGGCAGAGGAGGTCATAGTCTATGTGTAGTTTCAATATTTGAATGATCCTGGAAACCCCAAGCAGAAGACTCTTAACCTCAACCAATGAAGGTTAAGGGAGGTAAGAGAACAGTATTTAGGAAGTAATCTAAATACCAGTGTAATCCCTGAGAGAAAAGTCCATGAAACAAGCCACTAGGCTCTTTGGGGAGAAGAAGAAAGGAACTTCTGCAACATATATGATGATTCTAAGCACAATCCATTATTAAAGGTGATCTTGATCACACCTTTCTTGGAAATACACCCACATTAATACAATTTTCTAAAGGGGGTCAAGAAACAAAAATCTGTTCTCTAAAGTATGTGGCCATTTCAGTTTCTAGGATAGCAAGAGCGAAGTGATATTTGTGTCTCGGAAAGTTTTAGCTTCTGTGGTAGATTTCCAGTGAATCCTCCCACCAGGATTTCATTCACTTGTGCAACCTCCTTGTCTTAAGTGTAGGCTGGATTTAATGATTTGTGTCCAGTGCCCAGTGTATGCCAAGATAATGAGATAGAGCTTTCACGAGTAGACTACAAAAGACTTACTTGATCTGTCTGGCTGCTCACAATTAATATAACTGAACTTCCATATTGTAAATGGTGCTACAGAGAGACCTAAAGGAAAAGGAACTCAAGGAGAACTCAGCTCACCAGCCGATGAGGAAATGAATCCTGCCCACTGCTACCTCAGGGAATTCATCCCTGACATAGTTGTAAGTTAGCTTCAGTGATATTGATTGTAGCCTCATGAAACATGTTATAACAGAAGATACAGTCAAGCCACACTCAAATTCCTGACTCATTGATATCTTGGAGATATTAAAAATTGTGTTGTCTAGAGCTACTATATTTTGACAGTTTGTTATCAGTGCATACAATATAATTAATGCATACAATTTCATGGCAGAACATTTAGGGGGAATTACAGAATTTTGGGATAGCAAGAGACCTTAAAACCAACCAAATCCATGGTCCCTTAAACTAGACCATTGACTTTATAATCAAGTCATACTTGAACATTTACCACAGTGTAAGCTAATTTTCAGGTGGGTCTAGAAATGTCCTTAATAATGTTCACTACATAGTGATGAATTTTTATGTCTGTGATCAACTTTGATTAGTATTGGCCTCTCAATTGGACAAGAATTATACTATTGGTTAAAACTGATGAGAAAGAAAAAGTTTATTATGTTAGAGAGAAAGTGTTTTCTGGTCTCATGACTCTTTCAATAGTCAAGTTTCCTAAGTAAAACATGTCATCTCATAAAACTGAAATGGAAAATGTTAACATAATTATGTTCTGAGACTATGATAAGGAGTGAAAAATGAATTATCACTACTTTTGTAATAAATAGCCACAAGAATTTTTTAAATGATAAAACACATATGATAAGCTGCACAGACATGTCAGTGATTTGACTTTTTTAGGAAGCAAAACTTCACAATGATAATCCAACTCATAAAATTACTTTATGAACTGCTCTTTGTTAAGAGCGAGTGGGACAGCTGCAGTGCATCCTGGAATCCCACTGTATTTCCCAACTGCTTTACTATCAAATTGAAGTCATACACTCAAATGTGATGAAGTAATCCATTCAAAGGCAGCTGTGAAAGACTGGTCAGCTTAAACAGACTCTAAGGAAAATGTAACTGGCAAGAACCATTGAACAATTAGTGCATTCCTGGATAAATTACACTAGCTGGGGCCATTGATAGCCTACTCTGATCCCCTGGGGCTCATCCCTACATTATGAAATCTGCTTATTGCAAGCACCTGCTGTTCTCTGCCTATGAGTTTTAATTTCTGATCCATGCACAGGGAAAAAGAGAATTGCTGGGGGAAGATAATAATTTAGATGAAAACTTCAATCAGTGTTGGAAAGGAAATTGGAAGATAAAGATCCTGTCTTCTGTGCCTCTCTTTTAGCAAAACTCTAATGCATGTTCTACATTCTTTCCCAGAGCCCTTGCACATCACTGAAACAGCAGTTTCCCATAGTGCTAACTGCTACATAATATAACCTTGTTTTTTAAAGACTTAAACTTTCTGAATTTACAGGGCTGAGGAGATAGCTCATTAGAATAAGTGCTTGCCTGGCAAGCACAGAATCCTGAGTTCAATTTCCAGTATAAATAAATAAATAAATAATAAAAACACCTAGAGAGAAAGCCTGTCTCAAAAACAACAAACAACAGGTGCCCGCAGAACCTCTCCTGTCCAAACCCAGGCATGGTGTGCAAGTGAGACCCTCTGCTGTGCCCTTGGGACCCCCACCACCACTACAGAGCCACCCCCATGCCAGCTGAGTGAGAGAAAACTTCTGCCCCATTCTCGGGACCCCCAGATCCAGTCCAAGCCCAGGCCCAGAGAGTGTGTGGGAGAGCTTCCCTCTCCCCTACATCCCCTTGTCCACTTTAGATCCAGCTCAGGCCTGGCATACAGGCCTGGGGTGAAATGCTGCAGCTGTAGTCCCTGCAGAGAGAGTAGGTGACAGAACCACCCAGCTAGTCCAGGAGCAGA
>NDGM010850442.1:0-11218 GCA_002564305.1 Octomys mimax
AGGGGGCCGGGGAGATGGCTCAGTGGAATAAGCACTTCCCTGGCAAGCGCAAAGGCCTGAGTTTAATCCCCGGTTCCACAAAAAAAAAAAAAAAAAAGTAGGCAGAGACGGTCTCGATGGCATCATTATGAAGCAAAAGAATTACGAGTGGCCAGTATTTCTCAACCTTCAGTGGTGCAAAATGATCTATAGAAGTTGTTACAACTTTCTAGGCCGCACTACTTATAGTTTCTGGTTTTGTGGATTTCGGCTGGGGTCTGTGGAACTGCATGCCTAACGTGCGTCCCAGGTTCTGCCCATAAGAGCTACTTGTGAAATACACGATTTAAGATTGTCATTTCTTTTCCAGCCACAAGATTTTTCAAAAACCAGATAGAAAGGGCTGGCCAAATAACTCAGTGAATTAAAGTGCCTGCTTAGGCAGATTTAGGGACCAGGAATTCAAGCCCCTGGGCTGCAGTGCCAGCCCCATCCCTGGGGCACTCTGAGACGGCGACTGAGACTGGGCATGGTGGCACTCACCTGTAATCCCAGCACTTGGGAGGCTGTAAAAAGGAGGATCACTAAGAGTCTGATCTAAGCAGTGAGACCCTGCACATCCTGTCCTAAAATAGAAAAAAGAAAGAAAGAAAGAAAGAAATTTTGTCATTGTGAAAGGAAAGAATTTTAAAATAAAAAAAGGAATATCACCATAGAAAAGAATAAGAACTGTTTTATCCTCTTAATTTTTAAAATATTGGACAAATAGGACAGTTGGTAAGTTTTTATTCAGCATCTTCTCTATGAAAATTATATTATGGTAAGATAAATGTTACTCTCTCAAAGTAAAATGTATACATTCTCCTGCTGGTGTTCCAGCTATATTTAAGAAATCCAATGAAGCTTAAAGATTTGTGTTCCTAAAGCATCATTTTACACACTCAAAGGCACCTGATGCATGACAGTAAGCGGGTCAAGCAGTGTAGAATACAGTACAGGCATATTGCATTCTCTACATGCAGACACACAAAATGGATTAAGATTGTAAGAATATTATTTTATCTTGCTCTTATTACTTATAATTTAGGCCTTATATTAAGAGGACAAACAGCTCATTATATAAAGGAAAGTTTAAGTACATTACTGTTCTTAGTTACTGGTAACTAAAATTAAAAATAAAAATAGCTCCCTTGCTGGACTCCCCCACTGTTACATTGTCAAATATACATTCCATGCTTACGGTCAGTAAGCTAGTCAATTTCAATTCACTTCTTTAAAAAAATCTAATGTTTCTTAATGCATGTGCTTCACATCAAAAGAAAGAAAGTATTGTTTTTTTCATGGTCCCTCAGTCTATTAAATTTAATTATGGATTTTTCTGGCCCATAAAGCAAAATTTGACTTGAAATCTCTAGTTCCATATGATTAAATGGCTGACAAAGGTAGAGAAGCATAATTAGCAGGATGTTCTGAATCAGAACCATGGAACTAGGCAGAGGAATGAGAACCTGCATATCCGTGATATGTAAATGGAAAGTTAATAATATATGTTGAAACCATCAATAAGACGAAGCCTACAAGAAGTGACTAAATCCGCCCTTTCCTCTGCCAACCAGAGCATGGTTTGCCAATGGCTGCCCTGCCCCTTCCCTGCCCCTCCAAGCAGCTGGAACAAGCTGGCTCCATCTCGTCTCTGGGTATTTAGCAGTAGCTCTCCCCTGCCTCATGCCCACAGGAGTTACAACTCTACTGTCAGCCAGGCTGCCATTCGCCCATTCTCACTACTCCTGATCAGTGTCTTTTTGAAGAAAGGGGAAACCCTACCAAAGTGGCCAACATCAGACAGAGAGGAATTTTGACTTGTTTATTAACATCCCCGACTTCCCCCATCCTCAATAGCTGTGATGCACACAGCTAGCCCTCCTGAAGATTTCAAGTTTTCAGCCCTGCCATGCACTGCACAGACCCAATAGCTGCCAATCAAGCAGTGCAGACACTGCCAGGAGGGCTATGCTGTGCCGAGTGCCCTGCAGGCATGTGGACCAATCATAGTCTTGCACTTTGCCCAGTCAATGAGCCCAAATCTGAACCAACCACAGGCCTACTGCTACTTTCTAAGCAGTGCTCCTCTATACTTTTCAGATTTAGCCTAGAATGGAGCCTACTGCCTGTCAGGATCCAGTTAAAATAAAGCCTCTCTCTACTCCTGTAGATCTGCTCATGGTTGATTTCTCATAGGCTCAAAAGTTCCTATGAATCTCATGGTTCTGATCCTAAGTAGTGTGGACAGAGCAGTTACTTCAAAAGAGAGTAATAAATACTGAGGGTTGTTAGAGAGCTCCAGAGACCCTCAGTCTGGCCACATCCAAGGACAGCAGGCAGCAGAGCTCCTGTCAACAGGCATCATCAGGGCTGCCAGGGGAATGCACTCCGCTGATTCATCTGGCTGTCTCCATCAACCAAAATAAGGAACCCTTACCTGAATGACAATATAGGTAACAATGTTAGTGCCGGTCCTCTGAGACAAACGTTAAGACGGGATTAGACATACAAGAGATTTACTGAAAGTATACATTAAAAGTACCTGTTTCCTGACTAAACTACCCATGCCCCAGTTCTATTTTTTGTGATTTTTCCCCCAAATATTGTAGTTGAGAAGGAAAGAAAAGCAATTCTTTATCTGAGTTGGTAATAATACAGTCAGTAATTAGTGAGTTTCTATCAAGTACCTGATACTCTCGCTCCATGTTTTACACGTACTCTGTCATTTAATCCCCCAAACAAGCCTATGTGGCGTAAGAAGGGAGATGGATGTAATTCAATCAACAGATGAAGAAATCAAATTAGGCAATTTACGCAGTGTTACAACTAATAAACATAAAGGCTGAGATTTCATATCTTCATAGCCCATTCTCTTCAGCTGAATTGTATCCTTAAATAAATGAAAAGCATTATTAAATACATAAATATCCATTATAAGCACCCTCTGTGTTCTAGGTGCTGGAGAAAGCTCTGTGGTCTACAACTTCACAATGTAAAGATGCAATCAGAAAACCACTATTTTACATTTAAATGGTATGAAACTATATATAATTAGTAATATATGGCGGGAAGTATTACTGTAGCAATTCAGATAAGATTAAAAATGCATACTGAAGTGAAATGGAACAGAATACCTAAGAAAATGGGACTGGAACTGCTCCTTGTTCGATGCATGCAGTTTCAATCAGCAGAGTGTAAAGGAAGGTCTTACAGCCACAGAGCATAAAACCACACTTTAGGAGCAGAGACGCTGACATGTTCCCAGGACCCTGAGATGCTGATGTCATGGCGCAGGCACGCGTCTATCCGCGCATGGAAGATGCTTTTGGGAGCTCAGGCTTTTTGTAGACATTCTCTGAATTAGTGAATCATTTAGTAAGGATATGAGTAAATAATGACCGTATTTCTGAAATCATAAAAAGACCACGTTAAATTCTCTTTAAACTTAATTAATGTAATTTAATTTCTTCTTTCATTTTTATATTTTTATGTTTAATACTAATGATAAATGCTACAAAATAATATTAACATAAAATGAGATCTGTGGGATCCTTTTATTTTGATTGAGTTCACTTCAAGTCACACCCCTAAAAGGTCAGGCACTTAGAGTGCAAATGCCATCTATGTTCTCAGTTTCTGTTTCAGCCATCATACTATCGTAATAAAAAGAAAAGCACTCACAGAATCCCCTATAGAAGCTGAGGTTTCAAATGAAAAATTCTGTATGGGATGGACCACATTTGGGAATATGAGAAGCATCAGGGAACAATATGAATTATCTATCTTTAATGAGAAAAAGACATTTGACACTTCGGTATTTTATTTTAAATAAGTTGAAAAACATTTCCTATATATGCATGTGGGGAGCTAATGGTAACTTGATAGGTCAATTTAAAATTTCTGATGTGACACACGTTGCAGGCTGAAGGAATTGGGGTCACAGAACACACACTCTCTTTCTTTATCAGGCAATAGATCATGCAGTGACAGCTTGTGTGAAGAGGCAGCATCGTCAGATTCTCAAGGCTGTAGGAAGGTCGGCATGTGGCACAGTGTGCTTTGTTTTCTGTCGCCACTCAAGCTTAGAATGTGTTGTATATAACAATGGAAGAAAAAAAAACAAACTTTGAAATGACCTTTGCCATAAGCGGAACAAAATAAGAACCGCTCAAGGCTTTGTTAAAATAATCATTGCTATTCAATTCACATGGTTTCATTTGGCTGATTCTACACACCCACCCATGAACACCCAGCAGAACTGATACAGGTTAAGAAAAATGCAAATCAGACTTTTCTGAAGTCACAGAGCAGAAATGTACACAGGAAATTAGTAAGTTTGTCCAAAGAATTGCATAACCAGTCACATTTATTGCTCTGAAACATCCACTGCGGCATAGCTTTGTCAAGGTTTCTCTTGACATGGTGGGACAGCAATTCCCAATTACAGCATCAAAAGATAATAAAATGACTTAGTGACTACACAAGTACATTTGAACCAGACAAGTTCTATAGGCTATTTGTATAGATGGAAACACTGGTTCTATAAGGTGCTCCCATCATAGGAAGAGATGGCCCTATGATCAAAGGCCGAATGTAGCAAAGTGTCTTGTAACTGGGCCTCTCTGCCTCCTTCAAGCAAGGGTGCACATTGTCAATATCGAAGGGAAATAGTATTTGACATTTCTCAATTTACTTGTTAAAATACCAACTTTTAATGAAGCACCGAAAAACTCCCAATAGCATAATTTAGACATTTGTTTCAAAGGAAGAAGGAAAACAAAGATGTAAAACCACTAAAATGAGGCAATTCTACTGGAGCCCACCAAAGAAATACGTTGCTTTGCTTTGTTTTGTGTTGTTTTGCTCTGTTTTGTTAGTTTAAGCTGAAATTAAGAGACCCTTCAATGCCAAAGTACATTTGAGTTTGGCAAAGATATGATTTGATAAGGTACTATGTTTTTCTTGCTTTCTTTTCAATTCTTGTAACCATTTTGCAAGAAGAAAATGTTTGCTCTAAAAAAAAAAAAGAAAAGAAAAGAAAATGTTTGCTCTAGAAATAGAATTTTGAGTGAAAATTAAGGCATGTAAGAACCTACATGGATGTTTATTTATTTATTTTTAATGCATATGGTACATGGTCTCACTACGAATCTCAGACTCATAATAATCCTCCAGTTTTCAGCCTCCCCAGCTCTGGGATTACAGGCATGTGCCATCACACCCGATCTCGGTAGCTGGCTCAGCACCCCCCTGGAGCAGGGCCAGTGTGGCGTGCGATACTGCAGATGGAACCCTTGTCCCTGCGCTGGCCTAAGGAGGTGCTTAGTCCACCGGACTATGTTGCAGTCCCTGGATATATATTTTAAATTAAATTTTTAGCAGAAAAATGTATACAATATCAGGGAAAGTGCCACAAAATAAGAATAAATAAGAACTTGAAAATATTCTGGATATTTTGTCACAGTTCAAATGACTTTAGCACCCAAATGAAAGTAATCATTTAAAATAAAATTTTCATAATTATTGTTCATTGGTGTTAAACAATAGAAATGAAGTGTTACATGACAGGAGAGAAGGTTAGCACTCCCTTTGACAAGGATGAAAGAGGCCCTTGAGCCAGATAACACACATACAATTAAGGCGTGGCATATAACCACTGTTTTTGAGGGCCTGCTGATTTGGCTCAGTGGTAGAATGCTTGCTAGCAAGCTGGAAGCCCTGGGTTCAGTCCTTGGCACCAAAAACAAAAAAATAAACCACCCCTAAAAACAATTCAACCAAAATAATACAGTAAAATCAAAAAAGAACAAAAACAAGGCAACAGAAGTGAAAATGATATTTGGCTATAATTTGGTCACAGAGATTTGTAATTGTTTGAAAATATTAATTTCAAAATTTGAATATCACATATTTTCTAAACAATGAGGTGAACATAAATCTATGGATAATAATATATCATAAGAAATATCATGCAAAGTTTAAAAGACCTTTATATTTTCAAATTATGTCAGAAATGTTTCATGAAAATGATATTTTTAAACAAAGATTTCAATATTTTGCAGTAGAATTCAAACAAGTAATCAACTGCTATTTAAAATTTTTCAAAAATGACTTCAGAGATGAGATAGGAGAACTGACATATTTGAAAATCGTTGAGAAGGATTTCATAAAGAACTAGAAGAATAAATGAGAAGAGAGACATGTCTGAGGCAAAGAAAAGAGTAATAAGGGTTGGAAATGTCTAATAGTTTGTTATCAGCAGGATAAAATGTGAAACTGCTCTCTGGTTTGAGCCAAGAAGCAATAGACAATGTGTTCCCCTTGTCAACCTCAATCAAATTCATAATACTGAACCATATATTCCTAATTTATTTTAACTGATCTTCTTTAGTATTGAAAGAGTATTTATGCATGAAGCACAGTCATTGCAATGAAGAGAAAGAGAAGAATGTACAACAATATTATAGAGAAAAGTAATGTATTTTCTCCTGCAAAAAGGCAAAGATAAAAGAACTTGATACATTTCCAAATGTCTGAATCTAAGGATTTTTCACAACAGATGGAGCATGAAAAGGTGTTTTGAATATTCACATGACAATATCACACTAAATGCCCCAATCTTTTTTCTCACTCTAATCCCTGAATCCACCTTTTTTGAGTCATATTTAAATTACATGAGTGCATGTTTTTTTCAAGTAAAATTAAATACATTGGCATTAGTTAATTCTACTTATCTATACAGTAGGGTATTAATTTTAGATTATCTTAGCTCTAACGAATCCCAACCCTGTTTCTCAGTTAAGCACGAGTGTATTTATTGCATTACTAAACAGGAAATCAAGAGTTGAGAAGATTTAGGGACTGGTTGATTTATCATATCAGTGGTGACAGGAGAAGCCCATATTCCTCATCAGCTCTGTCATCCTCAACATGAACACTACCTTCAGTCAGAATGAAGTGTAGCTATTACAGTTGCAGGGCACATATTCAGAGTTGTTATTTCCACCAATGTAGTTTTTAAAAGAACTTTTATATAGCTCCTATAAAAATTAAAATAAATCCTGTATCTTGAAAATTATTTTTATGCACTATGATCTGCATTCACAAATTTAATTTCTTCCATGATTTTGTAAAAGATGGTCACATCTGTGTTTGTGCAAGAAAAATGGCCAAGGCTTTGTCAGCCAATGTGGAATTTGCACACAACAACAAAATTTTGCTAAATGATTTTGTTCACAAACCAAATTGTTGGTAAATAAAAGTTTTCATGAACTGATGCACCACAGTAGTTTTGTATGTTAGGCTTTTTCTGGAAAAACATATCATTGTAACTTATATTATATTATATTATATTAATTATATAGATAGTCATACAGGATCCATAGAGGAAGAGTCACAGTGGTCATCTACTGGGCCAGGGGTAGAATCCCAAATGGCCACTGGTGTGCTGGAAAACCAGAGGTACCAGGAGCCATCAGAGAATGAAAGCCCAGAAGCTCGTGGTAGAGTCACCCGTGTGGATCTGTGTCAAAAAACTGGAGAGTCTGTGCTGGGACATGGAAGAAGCTGGAGGCCCATATTGAAAGGTGGTGGTACAGACCAGGACTCCTTCAGGAAGGAGCGTTTCTGTCTTCTTTTAGGTTTTTTCCCACCTATTGCTCAGTGCCACTCATCCCCGGCGTGGGCCTTCCTCCCTGAGTCTGCAACCTGCACCCCAATCACACAGACCTACCTAAATTTCACTAATGTGCTAGACAGTCCTTACTCTAGTCAAAGTGACATATCACAACTAATGATAAGATGTTTTATTTTTAAATTATCCTCAATTTTTTTATGTCATTAGCCAAAATTGTTTCTTGAACTCATTCTGCAAGGAGTCACTCGTACTATCAACAATAAAATGAATCCACTACAGGAGCTGAAGGTTAAGTTCAGCTTCTCCATATGTACTTATCTGGTTTAAGAAGAAGTAAATATCTGAAAATAATTGCTTTTGGGATTCTTTTCAGAAGAAAAAAATTAAAAGGAATGAAACCTGGATGGAAACCAACAATGTCCTGCAGCAAGTGTTCATGTTATCCAGATTTAAAGACAAAGAACATAATATTTCTGTAATTTATACACAGTAATACTAAAAAGGATTAATTTAAATCACATATCTGAACAAAGCCCATATTTGCATAAGTTTCCTCTTCAGAGGAAGCCAGTAAGCTCCTAAGCACTCAGTTTCTGGAAACTTCATTTCTTAAACATCTACTTAGAGGCCTAGTGGTTTCCTTCCAGCCGCCTGCCAGCACAGAGCCTTGCAGCAACTCACTTAAGAATAATGGCAATGCTCTCAGGCAGTTAATCTAATCAGCTTCCCAGGAGAAGCAAAATTGTGACATGGAGCTGTTGGTGGCTACTACAGCACTATTCCCCTCTGTGCACATGAGGAGCCCGATAAGTAGCAACCAGCCAGTGTCCCTTTCTCTGCTGGACAATGGGTTGTTTATTGCTATTAACAAATCCTGTTAAGGTGGTTATGGATAGCTAATGTGTTGATACATAAACCCAGGGTGAGAACTGAGATGTAAAGGACAGCACCCTTTACAACAACCACTTCAAAAAGGCAAGGATGATTTACTTTTCTTTTTCATACAGGGGGAAAGAGACTGCAAAGGTTGCAGGGGTCAGAACTACACTAAGTGGTAATGACAAAGCACTGTCAGAACAAGAAGCAAATATATTCTACATGCCCAACAGAGAAAAAGATGGCTTCATGCGTTTCTGCTGGCTTCAGCCTTTTGTCCTCCACAAACTTTGCCTCTGGTGAAAATGGTGCCTTTAAACTCGATAACTCACAGAAGTTCTTCTATGAGAGCTGATGGATATTGGCAAGGCAAAGTGTTGGTTAAAAAAAAGTCTGGTAAGTTTTCTTTTCCAAGAAATGCAGGGATCAATGTGAAATAGAGCTTTCCAGCTGGAGCACAAAAACGATATAACAAGATTACAGGCAGAGGAGTAGACCAGAAGAAAGGTATCAAAGAAGAGGTTTTTCCGCATAAGAAGTATGTGAGGCATTGAGAAACAAATATCTAAGCTAAGAAAATTATGAAGGTTTACACTTTGCCTTGAGTCCCTAGCCAGTTGCTATTGCTTGTGTATAGATGATCCCCCAAAGCCCCATAAGGTCATAGGTGGGGCTTTTTCAGGGGTAGCTGGATGTAGAGTATGTGATCGATTCATAGTGAATGCTAGAATCAAGGGTGGGTGATTCCTAAATCATTTCCCTGATAGGTTGGCACCATCTTAAGCCTGATGGCCTATGTAGAATATAAAAAGAGAAAGTAGCTACTAAATCCCCTTGCTTGTTTTGCTACCTTCCGCCTATCATGAGCTGGTTCTCCTTTGTGATGCCCATCCATCACACTACCCTGCCTTGGAGCTGGCTGGTAATAGACTGAAATTTCTATGAATGCTAAGCCAAATAAACCTTTCTTCCTTTAACTATAGGTGTTGGGTATTTTGCCTTAGGAATGAGGAAAGCAACTAACTCATCAATCATAAATAAGATTTGATTGTTTCCAAAGCTGGAGTCACCCTGTCCATGCAACTGTGAAATCCCAACTACTCCCTACATTGAACTCTGTCTTCAGGATCAGAGATAGCAAGACCAGTTCACCTTGCTGCAACACCCTCAGTCTAAACAGGAGGAGAGTGTTTATTCCTTTATCTAAGAGGAAATGAGCAAATCAAAGCAGTGTTATCTCTAGAGCTTGACTTGATATTAAAACCTTTGGCCAAGTAAAAGCTTTAGAGCTAGGGAAACCACTGTATTATCGTCTTCATCTTTTTTTTTTGTTTAATCAGGAAAATAGAACGTTTGAAAGACTTCCTGTTAATAGTGACTGATAGACTTTTTGTTTTTAAAGCTAGGTGTGGTGGCATAAGCCTGTGGTAGTATTCTTAGAACCTAAGGTAGAAAGCTCTCAATGTTTTCTTTTTTTCAGTACTGGGGATTGAACTCAGGCCCTTGTGCTTGCCAGGCAGGCACTTATTCTACTGAACCATCTCCCCAGCCCTTCAAATACTTGCATAGCCTAAGCAAACTTGATTTAGCAAGACCCTGTCTGAAAAACAAAACAAGGAATCAGAAAGAGCAGGAGTTGTTCAGGGCAAAAGATCTGGCTTCAATCCCCAGTACTGTGGGGAAAAAAATCAGTAGCAGTAAATATATAAGGTCCTACCTATCTCCATTTATTTATTTTTAGTACAATATTTTAAATTGCAGCATGTGATACCAGGGACAGAACCTGGGTCCTTGCTAGGGAGATACTTAGACCAGCTAGCTATCTCCCCAACCCTACCTGTCTCCATTTGAAACAAAAATTTAACTTCAAATTTTTATCAGATCAATAGTAAACTTTGCTACTTAAGAAAACGTAGTTGGCATGCAGTGCCCATGGCTTCTTCCTCTAGGGACCTTGTCCTTCATTGCACTGACCCTGGGCTACACGACCTCGTTTCCTTCCTCCACTCTTACAAGTCTGTGTGTATTAGAGCTATTTTAAGCAAAGGGAAGAGTAATTTTTGTTTGTCCCTAATTAAAAATTGTATAAAAATAAATGATCTCCAGAAACACAAAAACATATTTCTGTAACTCATGAACTGACAAATTTTTAAATGAAAAGTTTCAATGCTTACAATTTCCAATTTCATGTTTAAGTACTACAACATTTTCTTAACATTTTTTTCTCTTTTTAAGTTTCTTTTTCATCACTCTTAAATATAAAGATTTAAATACAATGTTTTACTTCTCTTGGACTCTAGCTAGTTTTTTTTTAAATCTTAAAGACAATTAAAATAGAAAAAATACAAATAATACAAAATTACACTAAAGTAGAAATAGGAGAAATGGTAATTAGATAGCATATTGTTGTCTTCAAGTCAGTTGTTCAGATTACCAGATATAAGCATGCAAAATTGCTCAAACACTGACAAAGGATCTACAGACTGCAGTACAGGGTTTCACGGTAAATCCTGAGTGGATTTGACTGACCTTGTCAGATACAAAAGTTACATTTTATGTTATATAGGTCTTGCTTTATCCTGGTCTTAATCATCCAGAAGAAAAGTATAAAAACGAGGTAAGGTAAAGCCATATTAATATGCTGAGCTGTAAAAGGCTCAAGTCAACAACTTCTACATTGCCAGT
>NDGM010850483.1:0-12684 GCA_002564305.1 Octomys mimax
TCCTTTTCCTCTTCCTTGTCCTTCTTCTCCTTCTCCTTCTTCTCATCTTTCTCCTCCTCCTATAGTGATACAGTTGAAAACTATGAATCCAAAGCCTTAAATATTTAGTATTTGGCCTTTTGCAGAAAGAGCTTGCCAACCCCCAGGACAATGGCTGGTCAGTGATGAGTGGGACCTACAAGAGGTAGATTGTGGGAAACCTGTGACTGGTATCTATTTTATAATAGTGCCAGCCATACTCTTAAATTTTTATTCTGCTGAGTTAAGCTTCTATTCCCTCTTACACTGCCTATTTGCCGTAAGTCTCCTGCTATGCTCTGGGGGTGGGACCTTCTTCTGTTGCCTGGATACCTGCTGACGTCAAGAGCCGAAACTTCTTCATTCCTATACCCTTTATATACCCAGCACTTCCCCTAAATAAATGAGACTTGATCAGAACTTGTCTTGTCTTCATTCTTTGTGTCTCCTGTCCCTTCTCATCCCCACTCCCCGTCTAGGGTCCTCGTTGATTAACCTGTGGGTTGGGACAGTAGATGAAACTGGAAAGGCCATACAAGTAAGGGTTTGGACTCACTCCTGTGGTCAGTGTTTCTCAAAGTGTGTGTGGTATGTGAAGCCCCTGTATCTGAATCTCTCACAGATGCTTTAGATCCTAGGACCTCAGCCCTGGGTGCCATAGCATACGCCTGTGATCCTAGCTGAGGCAGGAGGACTGCTTGAACCTAAAGTTTGAGATCAGCCTGGACAATCTCATGAGACCATCTTTTTTCCCCCCTGAACTTCTATCTTTACTCTCCCAGGCCTTGCTTTTTAGAAGTCTTTGTTTAAGTCTTACCTCTTTGGCAGCCTTCCTTTTTTGAGACAGGGTCTCCCTATGTAATGTAGGCTATCTGAACCACGTGTGTCTGAGGCTGGGCTCAAACTCACTGTGGTTCCCAGCACTGAGGTGATAGGCATGTAGCACCACACCTGCCATCAGTGACCCCTTTTTCTGATTCCTTTACCCTGTCTGCCTCCATCTGTCATAAACATTGGACTGAATTCTCTACTTCCATTTACCAAGCTCTGCACTTCCCCAGAGCACAGAATTTGATTTTTGTTATAGTCTTTGATGCTGAATCATGTGTGAATAATTCTGTGCACCCAGCTGGCAAGTGGACTTGTTAAGGCCAGAGACTGGGTCTTGGGCTTTTTTGCATTATGCAAATTGGGTTCCAACATTGCTGGAGGACATTGTTTAAAGTGTAGCTGTGCATTTCTTAAGCTACTCTCCTTGCCCGCAGTGCATCTTTATTTGATTTGCATCTGATCTGATGGACTTGGTATTTGGTCCCCAGTCCTCTCCGAGTTGCATCACTGCTGGGCGATTTTTCCCCTTAATTAAATCTTCTTTAATTCATCTTATGACTGACTCTAGACTCTGCAGATCTGTTCCAGTGTTTCCCTAGCACGTGTCTGAATCTTTGTTACGTTCTTCTTTGCTCTTAGGGGTTTTAGTCATCTGCTAGTAAACTAGTTAGCCTTTCCCTCAGCTGGGTAAAGAGCTATAAATGGTTTTTGACTTCATTTTGCTCCCTTGGGACGCTCATTTGATCTGAGCCGGGTTTGAAGTTGCGCCACCGAGAATGATCTGTCCTCATGATGTAGGCGGTGACTTCGAGTCAGTTCTTAATATTGCTGGAATTAATTAACTTGGATTCCTCCAATCGAAAGAGAGCATTTTACTCTATTGTGTATTATTAAATGCCTAATAAGTTGATTTTTTAAAGAAGTTTGTTTTCTTGATCAGTGAATACTTAAAATATCCCTGCCTGTATAGTAATTTGTTCCTTGTTTAATGTGGCTCTTTCCTTTGTTTACTCTGGACTCGACTCTTTGTAGCTTGTTTTCTAAGTCAGCTCAGAAGTTGCTGGTCATTGGATTTGGCAGCCTCTTCAAGCTTTACCCACCACAACCCTACAGGAAGTTGTGTGTCGGCCAGAAGAGTCTGTTTATTTAGAGCATGGTGTCCAGCAGAAGCGAGCCATTTATGAGGGGTCTGGTCTTAAAGACGTAGGAATCTGCCTGCCTGGAGGCCTGGCCTCCATTGCACTCGTGTGCCCTGCGTTTTCCTTCCAGCTCGTCAGGCACTTTAGCTAGACGGCAGGCCGTTTGACGTCGTCCTTCTCTGAGCTGCTTGGCCTGGCCTCAAGGGCTAAACTAGCGAGAGTCCAGATAGCAGGTAGCCTTTTTAAACTCCTAGCAGTGGGATTGAAGTTTTGAAAGATAAATTGGCTTTTACAAATTTATTACCAGATTGTTTTAGTAGTCTAATAGGATTTTTGCCAAAACTGTTTAAGTGGCTATGGATTTTAATTCCTATGAATACTGCTCTGTAGGGTCCAAGATGCCCTCCAGTCTTGCTTTCTAGTTAGAGAATTTTCCCCTGATCCATAGAACAAAGCCAACTTTAGGAGCCAGGATGACAGCCATAGCCTATTCTCACCTGGAGCCCAGATATCCCATTGTGGCACATATCTCGTTTCTGTTTGTTGATACCTGTGTACACAGCTCTGGTTCTTTTTGAATTTTCTGCAGAAAGTTGGTGAAGAGATTCTGTGTGCTTAGTGCTGGGCTTGCCACAGGGTCTGTAGTCAGCACCTGGGTGCTGATTTACATGGGACCTGCACTCATGTCTCAAGAGGTGAGCCCCCTCCTGCGGTAGGTTCAGCCTTGCTCTCAGGGACCACATATGCAGGAGCCTTGAGAGCGAGGAGAGCAGAGATGCAGCAACTGTTTGCAGACTGAGAAATGACAGAGAGAATGAGGTGTCCCGCCTCTCAGCGCTAGCTGTAGTCCTGCGGTCTTTTTTTTTTTTTTTTTGTACCAGGGATCAAACTCAGGATCTTGCACATGCCAAGAAGTTGCTTATGCCACTGAGCTATCTCCCAGGCTCCTTCTGCGGTCTTTTACTGGCCTACAGTTGGAATTTTTTGTGTGATGTGGAAGTTATGTTAAAACTTCTGCCTCAGAATAGCTCAAGAGCATCGACTTTCTTGGAACCTTTGGTAAATTTTACACTTAATGAAACTCAAAACAATACACAGTTCTTCTTCTCAACCTCAAGTAAATAGACATACAAGCTGCTTGAGACCAGGAGTTTCCAAAGATAAAAGAGAAAGTTGGGCTTAAGGGAGCCAAGTCTATGAGGACAAGTATGCTCTGGTGTGAGATGTGGCCTTTCAGTTGTCTCCTTTATTTACCATGCTCAATAGAGGTCTTTAAAAATCAAGGGCAACTGAACAGCTTAATGTCCTATGATGTTGCGTTTCGCCTCCATCACTCATCCCCAGCAGGCTTTTGGGGGTGGTCACTCCCTTCTATTGTTTGCATCTGGTGCGGTGGGCTGAGGGCTCTGCCTCTTCCATGCCGAGAGTTCTTTCTGCTGATCCCAGCATCCCTGAGAGGCTTCAGTCTGGCCCTTCCCCGATGTCTGTTGTTAGTGCACGTGTTGCTGTTTGTTTTTGTTTCCTGTTTAAATAAGGTTTCAAGAGTCTCCTCTTTTTTCCCTTATCACCACTGGTTGTTAAGATAGTGGGAATCTAAATGAAGTGGTACCAGCACAATTGAGAACAAGTGTTTTTCTGAAAGAATCTTTCTTGTTCATTTTTAATGCTGTTAAAGATCTAATTCCCAGTGTTTTACTTGGAAGCTGTTCAAATTTCCCAAATCATAAAAACTTTCAGAGCCTCCTCTAAGTTACTTTTTCTTGATTCTCCTCCTACTTTCATTAAAAAAAAAAAAACAAAAAAAACCCTCAGTGTATTTCCAAGTAGGGAAATGACTTATGTTTATTAGAGAACAGAGTGATAATAGACCCTTGACTTGCTGTGAGTATTTTGATGTGCTTTGGAGCAATGTACAAGGGTGACTTTCAGTTCCCTTCTGCCATGTTCTTATATACATTTCCTAAATGCTTTTCCTGGCTTGGTACTATTACTCTGTATATGCCTTACATGTGTTTCCTATTTTTTATGACTCATACTTACGGTACTCATAAAGATTTATCCTTTATCTTGGCTCTGAGTAATGAGCCCGCTCACACTTTTCCAGCAGAGATGTGGGCTGGGATTTTGCCCTTCATCCAGCAGGAGGGGCCTCTGGAAGGCGCAGCCGTGGCAGATGGCACCGCCAGTCGTCGTCATTGGTAGGCACCGCGCACTTCTCCCAGAGGAAGTCGTCAATTCAGTTTTTGTTTATTTTACCAAATTTTTCTTTTCTAAATTTTTTTTTCTCTGCGGTTCTTTCAGCCACTTTGCTGCCTATGAGTGAGACCATGGGAGGATGAACTGAGGAAACAAAGGCTTTTCCCTGCTGGTAACTGTGGTGGAGGGAAAAATGAAAATAGTCAGCTGAAATTACTTTTGTAACACTTGGCAACAAATATACATGGGCTCTCCTAGGGTTCAAGTAAGCATTCAGGCTCAGCAGACACAGGTGGCTTCCATCTATTCAGAAAACTGCAGGACAAGGACTGCAACTGGTGGTGGGACAGGTGGCATTTCCTTTCTCTGGCTGCCTTTCTTTGCACATCAGTTGTATAGCCGTAGGAGTTCTCTGGTTGGTGGCTCGGGTGACAGGAGATGAGCTTCTCATGGCTGTCTGTCCCTAGTTTAAAAGCCTTATTCCCTCCCAGGAGCCAGAAAGCTACTGTTCTCCATGCCAGGGATGGTGAACCACTTAGAGCTTTCAGTGATTGCACAGGAGCATGTTTGCCATAGCTTCGCCACCACTGCTCTATGCTATGGGAATAGTTTCTGTGGTACCCACTGAGCCACCGCTCCCAGGAAACCCTGCAAATATTGCTTACTCCTGTCAGATATTTAAAATTTTTTATAGTCCCAAAGTTGATTTGTATTACAGTTGATGTAACATTTTACCCATGTTGTGTAAGGGTTATAGAATTAAGAGTTAACAGAAGATCAGATTCTCATGTAGAAGAGGGAAATGTTTCTTAACTTCATCTATACATGTGGATTTTTTTATTCCCATATTTAGCTGTGGTAGGCCCCTAAATGTATTTCCATGTCCTGACTCCCGAAACCTGTGAATGTTACCTTTGTACGGAAAGTTTTCCAGGATATGAGTAAGAATCTTGAGATGATGAGATTTTCTTGGATAAACTGGATGGCCTCCGAATGTCATCGCATATAGCCTTAGAGAAAAGAGATTTGAAAAAAAGAGAGATTTGAGGATCTAAATAGAAGAGGAGAAGACATTGTGATCTTGAAGGCACTGTAGAGGAATGAGGTTGTCAGCCAAGGCAGTCCTACAGCATGAGAAATTGGAGGAGGCAAGGAAGGGGCTCTCTTCTAGAGTCTCTGCAGGGAGTGTAGCTCTGCTGACATCTTGATTTTGGCCCCCAAGATACTGATTGTGAGCTTCTGGTCTCTAGAGTTGTGAGAGAATACATTCCTGTCACTTCAAGCCACCAGATTTTAGGTAATTTGTTATAGCACCTACAGAAAATGAACACATTATCTTTCCTTAGCTTAGGGAATTATCCAGAGTTCCATACAGCCCCCATCTATAGTTTGATCCTTCCTTATATCCCCCATCTCTGTAAAAGACATCTAGTTGAGACCAAAAGTCTCATCATCATTCTCTGGCATTTTATTGATCCTGTTTGTTTGTTTGTTTTGTATTTTAGGGAAGGGTCTACAAGGGTATTCAGGGTCTCACTACAGGGTGATTGGTCTTATAGTGATTCTCCTGTTTACAGCCTCCCAAGTGCTGGGATGACAGGCGTGCGCCACCACACCCAGTCTCAATTGCTGTCTCAGCATGCCCCCAGCCCCTGAGCCTGCTTGTAGGCGCTTTAATCCGCTGAGCTATTTGGCCAGCCTTTTGTTTGTTCCAGCATAATAACATATTTTGAATCTGTCACCTTTGACCACCACTGTCACATTTGGTCTGAGCCACCATCACATTTTTATTGAAGATCCAGTGGGCCTGTTACAAGAGTGCTGAGTCTGGGGTAGAGCACCCTCAGTGGAAGCCTAACTCAATGCTCTATGGGTTGTGTGTCTTTGGGCAACTTACTTCTTTGTGCCTCATTTTGTCATGTGGGGATAATAGAGTCAATTTCAGAGGTTTTCTGTGGCTGTTGAAATAATTGAATGTGACAAGTGGTTCACAGAGCAGCTGAGTGTTAGCTACTAGCATTATTAGTGAATAAGATCTGTTCTCTATGTAATAACTTCATCTTTTTTGTTTCAACGTGAGCGAGTATGCAGAACCATGAGTCTCTGTTTCTTTTCTTTTTTTCCTTTTTGCCAATATAAACAAGTTGAGAAGATTGGACTCTTTCTTTCAGTGCTGTTGTTTTCTGTGTCTACATCCGGAAAGGTGGATATATTTTTAATGCAGTTAGTGTAGGCCACCAATTGAAAAACAGCTTGATTTGCATTTAGTGAAAAATACCAATAGAAAATTAGAGTTCAAAGTGTTTTAGGACATGTTAAACTAGAAAGTAACCTGAAAGAAACCCTCTATAGGCTAAAGAACCAACAAATAGCAGAAATGTAAATTAAGGTATGTGATGCCTTATTAAAAACCCCTAGATTAGGTAGGATTTACAGGTCTAGAGGCCAATCTGGCCTCTAAATACTCGGAAATATTTTTGCATTTCATTGCTTAGATCTTACAACCTTGCAGAGTAAAAATTTCATGATTTTCCAAAGAGCTCTATTCTTACGCATGAATCTCTTATTTATTGAAATATGGAAGATTAGAGGAAATAATCATTTCAGTTTGTTGAGCAGGCCCCCCTCCCCCCATAAATTAGAACCAGGCGGCGGTCAGCCTTCACAGTCTGTGTGCCAGTGCAAAGCATTGTGGGAGTGAGGGAGGAAGCAGCCCTGAGAGCTCATGATCCGCCGTACATCCCAGGGACAAGGAACACCACCTGTGAACAGAAAGGACAGAGACCCAGAAACATAGCATGGCCCTGAACACACATGACAGAAACTTAAACAAATAGGTTTAATCAGCCACAGCTGGACTGAGATAAACATGCTAAGTAATCAGGCATGTTGAAAATGGCTGGGGCTGGAGTAAAGCTTGGTGCTAGAGTAATTGGAGCCAGGTGTGCTAACCTGGCACTGGTTATTGGAGGTGAGAATTTGGAGAGGTTTGAAATAGGGATGTGGTTTGGCTGGGGGCTGAAAGCAGAATTTTCCAAGACTAGAGGAGGAGAGGAGGCGACTGGTAAATAAAACAGCCGAGCTGAAGAGTATGAAAGACGTTAAGGACAGCAAGTACTTTGGCAGCTGTGACAGCAGGTTTCTGTGGAAGTTTATGCTGGGAGAATGGGTGTTCAGTTGTGCTAGTACCAGTCCTTACAGCCAGATAAATTGATATCATCATTAACACTGATAGGCCTGTAAAGATAAATGTCCGCGCACCTCCCAGGTATAGATTGTGAGACATCTCTAGCTTTACTTCACAACCTGATGACTTCAGCTGCTTGGGAAGCTCTGTTGCTTTTATTCATTCTTTCAGCACTCAAGCAAGGGAAATGTTGTTAGCTTTGTGGTACAGGTGGGAAAATGGACTGAGACTGAGTGTTTCACCCAGCGTCACAAGCTAGGAGGTAATTGGTAGAGTCTGACTGGAATTCACAGCGTACCTCCTTAGATGGAGTTAATGTGCCTTGTGTGTGACTTTGGGCAACCTATAGACATTTCTTTGATCATTAAGTCATTATTTGCTAAGCATCTGTCATTTGCCTCAGTTCCAGGCACTGGTAATCTTGATGCCCTTCCCCTTGAGATTTGTCAAAGGCAGAAAAGATAAAAAGGTTCCCTCTTTGTTTTTGCTTTTCTTAAATATAGACTTAAAGACTCTTTCTGGTGTGGTTGACTTGATCATATTAGAGGGCAGTCTTTGGTGCTGCCATAAAACAGCCATCTGGTAAGAACTAAATGTCAGTAGCTGGGCTGTCAGCTACAGGTGAGAAGCTCAGAGGAACAGTTTGAGGCACTCTCTTATTAATGATAGCTCTGTTCTATACAGCCAACCTTTTTTTTTTACTGGATTATCTCTGCCAAAATATTACTAAATAGCTTGGAAACAGGTTAGTGTTTTGCCCTTTAGGGAAAAAAAGACCATGGAGTTGAATTTGGAAAGAAATCTTGGAAAATGTTTCAATAAAACAATGTACTATTCACATGCCCAAAATTCAGCACTGCAGGGCTCCCGCTGGCAGAATCAGGTGAATTTTGAAATATATTCCGACTTGATCTTGAATTCTTGCATGTCTTGAGTATGTAGGCTGAAAGATGGTTATTTTTGTTTTGCTGGCAATGATCTTTTAGCAGAGTGCCCAGAAGATATGCTTTAGGTAGAAGCCAGTAGGCTTTCTGTTTTCTTTACCCTTCACTTTTATAAAAATGTAAATGAGAGGACTTCCTGGCACCAAGTTATAGATTCGCCCCCACATGTTGGTTTATCTTTTCTTTACCTTTCACAGATTAATTCATTTAATCATTCATGGAAGGCATGGTTTTGAGATTGGGGATGCAGTACTATATATGGAAGTTTCAGCCCTTCTGGTGGTTTTGAGGACAGAGGACCCATGGTGACAAGAACACCTGTGGTTGGGAAGGGCTTCTTTGAGGAGGTGCACTTAAACCTGAGCAGTGAAAAGGATCAAACCATGAGGAGATTCGAGGAGGAAGGGGCCAGGTGGAGGATCTGCTGATGGCAAGGTCCCGAGCTAGAAATGGAGGTGAGAGGGCCAGTGTGGCTGGAGAAGAGCGGTGAAGATGAGATTACTCAAGGGTCAGATTGTGGGGTGCTGTACACGGGGAGAGCTTGCTTTTTGGGTTGATTCTAGTGTTCCTATGTTCTTATTCAGTGGTTATGAGACAGTCCTGAATTCTGAAAATTTAGGGAATCCCTCTTCCCAATAACAGAATTGGCTAAGGTGAATGGTTCCACCAGCTGGTGTGTAGAAGCCAGCTTATTGCAGTGCTTGCTTGGGTTCTAGTCTCAGTGATGTCATAACCAGCTGTGGACCTTGGGCACGTTGTGACTGCCTTGGGCTTCCATTTCCTTACCACCTGGAATAGAATATTACTAAAATATCTATCCCTAAAAGGCAGTGATTTTATAATATACACGTTTCATTTGGGTTTTGGTTTTCCTTTCAGACTGTCATCAGTGTTCTTTTGGTTCTTATAGTAACCAAGTCCACTTATTGGTTCAATTTTACTCTTTTTCCCTTTCCTTCGCTTTTATTTATTTTTGTCTTTTTGAGATAGGGTCTTGCTATGCGATGCAGGCTGACCTTGAGTGCACTTTGTATCTCAGGCTGACCTTGAGCCTGCAAAGATCCTCCTTCCTCAGCCTCCAGAGTGCTGGGACTACAGGCTTGATTCACCATGCCTGGCTTATTCCTTTGCTTTTGAAGCAGCCAGTCAAGTACTTGGAGGAGAGGGGAAGAAAGGCGGAAGTAAGTAAACAATGGGGAAGTAATAAGGGGACTCTGTAACTTCACGCATGTGCTCAATGGTGGCCATGTGACACATTGCCCATTGCTCTAAAAGAACTCTCAGCCACCAAATGAGTGAATTCTGATGGCCAAAACTTGTTTTCAGGCTAAACTTGTGGTTTAACCAAGAGCTCGTCTTGTCTTTCTTAAGGAAGATTTATGCCGTGTAAATGGTGTTTTTAGAACCTGACAGTTTGCATTTACTCTCATTTTAGAAATCATATTTTGATATTTTGATATATGAGAAGCTATGTACTACAAGAGAAAATAGAAAAATTTGCTGGGCGTGGTGATGCACACCTGTAATCCCATCATTTGGGAGCCTGAGGCAGGCGGCTCGCCCTGAGTGTGAGGCCAGCCTGGGCTCTGCAGGGAGTAGAAGCCCAGCCTGAACTACACAGAAAGAACCTGTCTCAACAAAAAGGAAAGAAGGAAGGGAGGAAGGAAGGAAGGAAGGAAGGAAGGAGAAAAATTTGCTACTTTGCCTGCAGTTCATTATAAAGCAAACAACTTGGTTCTCAGAAAATATATCTAAGAGAAATCAGCAAAAACCAATAAATGAACCTGTCTGACTATTCTTTTGTCAGCATATCCTATTTGGGAAGAATTCATAAATCATGATTTATACTTCGGATTATCTTTGCGTACAGTATTTCATGATTTATTTTACTTCTGCCAAATGTAAAAGACTAGAAGACACAGACTGCCCTGGAGTTAAAGTTAAAAAAAAAAAACAAAAACCAAGAGAAGAGAGTCTATACATGTTCATACTAGTCTAAAGAATAAGATAAATTTATTTTAGGATATTTTCACTTGAAGTAAGAAAGACCTTCGGTTTTGTTTACTCATATTTACTTTGGAAGGTTAAATTAAACTTTTGTCCATCATTCCTTTTAATGAAATGCATGGATTATTTGGTGTGACCTGGCATTTATAAAAATTATTGGTTCAGTCACATCAGCTCCTTCTTTCATATAAGCTGCATCAGTTCTTAGAAATCTGTCTGTTTTGAAGGCTTACTTGACTTTATCAGTTGCTCTAAGAACGATAGGCTTTCAGCTATCTGTGGCCATGTAGGTTAGATCTGACCTCTTTATTTATGGCAAAAATGTAGCCCACACTAAATACTTCAGTAAAACATGTTTGTTTCTTTTTAAAGTGAATGATGTCGGGCATCATACACTAGGAAGAAGGCAAGATTGGAAAGCACCAGTGTTTGTGGTTTATAGTGAAAGCTAATTTCCTCTGTTTTTCAAGCACAGAGAATTTACTTTTTCTTACTGAGGGTGAAAATGAATGATTATTTTCTGGAAATCAGACCATCCTGCTTTTGCACTAAAATTTTATACTACCCTCCTTTTTTTCAAGAGTAGAGGTGACATAGAGGGACAGATGCTTCAGCTCACTTTTTGATACAGTAAGGCCCTACGGGTAGGACTTCATGGATTTTTGCATAGAATAATGTTACTGGAAGCAGAATTATCAAGCCCCATGCATTATTTCTTGAAAAAAAATAGAAGGCTTAAAGTTCGCCTGCTTAATCCTTTATTATTTTTTATTAAAATATATTCATAACGTAAGACCTGGTGACAAAACTAAGGAACAGCAATCTCACATCTAGGAGATTTGAATTTGAGGGCTAAAGTATAGCTTTATCTTGTGCAATATTCCTTGATAACTCAGTAACAGCCTAAAGGGCACCATAGAAGACTTGGAGTGGGCTCCTAGAGAAAATGGGATTAAAATTTTTTCAGATTAATGGTACATGTTCTATTGAGCAAGTAAGTTAGGTAATTGAAGGGTATGGATGTATTAATAATAATATAATCATTATAATTTGGCAGTGCTGGATATTGACCCCACGGCCTGGTGTATGCCAGCTACCACTGAATTGTATTTCCAGCCCTAATGTGATTAATTGAGTGGCAATGTGCTAGAAATTAATGTACCCCCTATTTATCTGAAATTAGTGATAGTCTATGTCTCTGAAATTATGTTATATGTTATTTTTTGTTTGCTTACCCTAGTTAGGTAGTATGACCCCAGGTTATCTTGCAACCTTCTCTTTTTTTCTCTTTCATATTTGCTCAACTCCTTCTGGAATGTTCTGCTGCTCAGCCCTACCTACGCTGCTTCCACTGCCCTGATGTTTACTTGGGGGCTCTCCCTGCCCACTCCCAGCCCCATCACAATTCTCCCTCTCCCTGCCCTGCTTACCTCAGGGCCTGGCTGAGGGATTCTCCCAGGGGTATTTACATCTGTGTACATGTTCACCCTCAGGACGGAGGTCTTCTTAGGGACAAGCCTAATGTCTGATTCACATGTGAACTCTTGTTTCTTAGCTGTCCTTTCCAAATGGAAATGTGTACACACCAAGTCACAGTTTGTACAGTATTCAGTACAGTACAGTAAAGTAACTACTTTATTACTTATCTAATATTTCACTTTTATTCTCACTGATAAAAAACTGCACCCACCCAAAATTTTTATTTTTAACATCTAATACTCAGAAAAATAAATAGACTAATTGTAAAATAACTTTTAGTTCTCACTATACTTTGAGAGAGATTGATTTAACAAATTATCTTACGCAAAATCACCATTCATTATCCACAGAATTAATAAATGCACACAATGTAAGAATAAGAACCTCTTTTCCTTTGTTAGGTTAGTAACCTCATGCTTGCTAACCTGATGATGGAATAGGAAGAAGCTAGCAAGGACCAGGCAGCCTTGTCATTGACTCCCGTCTGTGAAGCACTAGGTGTTAGATGTTACTAACCTCTTCCTTGTATATTGCACACTGCCAGTGCAGTGAACCTAAGGAATTAAGGACTTGTGCAGCTGGCTGGCCATCCTGCCAAAACTCTAGCAATTGTGCAAGTGTACCACATCTTCAGAAGCGAACCACGAAGCAGTATCCAGTGCTGTCTCGTGCATTCTATAGAAGAGGAGTGTGGTAAGCACAGTTCTGATGTTTTGGATCCATCTAAGACGTTTGTCTTCTCTGGTCATTTTTACTTTGGGCAGGAGCTGTGGTTGCAGATTCAGTGAATAAGATGGATAAGGACATGCCATAGCGTTTTCATGGGCCTGTCTTGTCACTGGGTGGCCACAGCAGCCGTACTTGCTGTTCTTTGTTTTTTTTT
>NDGM010850541.1:0-12894 GCA_002564305.1 Octomys mimax
ATTGTCAGAAGTTGTTGACTTGAGTCTTTTACAGCTCAGCATATTAATATAGCTTTATTTTTTTTTACTTCATGGTTATATTTTTCTGCTGGATGGTTAAAACCAAGTTAAAGCAAGATCTTTATAACTAAAAATGCACCTTTTGCTATCTGACATGGTTAATAAGTTTCAATCTTGGCATTGTGTCCCTATTTCTAAAGGCTTTATTTTTGTTTTCTTTTTATCAAAGAAGACTAAATTGATCTGTGAAAATTGATTCTAATTATATGCACATGTACCTATTAATAAGAAAAATATTAAAATTACAAAATTCTTATTTTGATAGTAGGAAAGACTTAGTTTCAAAGACAAAAAAGTCAGTGACCCTTCTACTACAGTTTCTAATTTACTATTATGAGAAAAACATTTCATTGGCATCATGTCTTTACTGCCAATACATAACAGGTGACGTATGTATGAAAGCCACAAGAAATCCTAGGTTGGATGGTGAACCTATGCCATGCATGTCATTGTGTTTTTCTTTTAACACAAAAATGCTAATATCATGCAGTGTTTTTATAAACTAAAAGAAAGTATTCAGGTTTAATTGTAGTGCTGGCATTTTGGAGTAAGTAAGTGGGTGTTGCATAGCAGTTCAGCATTCAGGCTCTAAAAGGGTCTCCATCATTGGCTTAGGCCATCCAGAATCCAGTGGAAGGTCATGGCACAGTAGCTGGAAAATCAGTATCTGTGAGCCTGCTGTAGAGGAAATAACCTGAAGCAGAAAGAAACACGTGCAACCACCAAGAAGCTCTGGATCACTTTAAAATATGCACCCACATACTTCCAACTGGTTGGTTTTGCCATTGAGAAAAAGGAAAGCATGACAGTAATTAAGTAACAGGGCCAGAGAGATAACCCAATGGAACAAGTGCTTGCCTTGCAAGTACAAGGTCCTGAGTTCAATCCCTGGTACCACCAAGAAAAAAAAGGAACTACTTAATGTACTTCAGTAATTAAATAACAGAAACACTTGATATGCTTTTTTCCCAGGCAGACCACTTAGTAACTGGAGCCTCAAAAGGATCGTTTTATAACTTGCTATCAAGAGAAATGCTGCCAAAGTTTGCGGGAAAATTAAAAGCCTTTGACTTGCCTCTGCATGAATCCTTGTCTCTGAGAAGGATTCTTGGTCTGATGTCCCCTCCTCAGTGCATGATCCTGAGTGGGCTGATGTATCTGATACGGTTGCCTGTGGGAACCACTGAGACTGCTTCAAAGCCCGGGGGCGAGGGTCTAAGGACGCCTAAGGATGTGACCCCCCCACATCTAGCACAGAAGCAAATGGCATATGGTTATGTAAACATGATTTAGCATGAGTGAACACACATCTTCTGGTTTCAGCACTATGTAAGAATGTAAATATGAGATAGCAACCTGTGTGAGAATTCCACAATAAAGATGCATGTGGCTCTTGCTCTGGCTTTCTGCTCCATGCTGCCTACTGTTTTTGATGATGTTTTGTATGTGTGTTCTTTAACCTTGGAACTTCACTCACGAAAATCTTCCTTGGGCCTCTCAAGAGGCCTAACAGTGCCACTGAAGAAATCTGCTCTGGCACCAGCAGCTCCCAGAAAATAGTATGTTACTAATGTATTAATCGGCACCCTTTTAAGTTGTAAAAGAAATAAAGACCTCCCCTCCTTACACCTGCTGCGGTGGAGTAACTAATGGTCAACTTGTAACATTGAGCTGAACTGAGCCCGTGTGGTGCTGGGTGTGGAAGCCCAACTGAGGATTGTTGCCAGAAGTATAAAAAGAAAACTGGAGGGGAAGATGATGCTACTGATTCTCCTAGAAAAGCTCATCCTATTAGCTTCCTGATATGAACTCAGCTGTTCTCATCATTGGAGGAGCTCAGGACCTTGTTCTTGCTGAGGATGGCTGTGGTTCTCTTCATGGAAACTCTGGTCTCTATTTTAAATGTCACTTCCTGGACCCAGTGCAGATCCCTCAACCTACTGGCACAGATCCTTCATCCTACTTGTGCAGACTTTCTAGTTATCTTCACTGGTCTTTGGGCCTTCCCAGCACAGACCCACCATGGGATCTAGGTCCTCTGCTGGATTCTTCAGGTGTCTAGTGTATGGACAGACTCTTTGTACTCTTTAGCACTTGACTTTTGGGGTAAATATTATAAAACAATCCTATAAACTATGTGTTCCGCATGAGGTCCAAGGTACAAAACTCATGGAATCCAGTCTTGTAAGTGGGTTGAATCTTGTAGGCAACATTATATATATTGGGTGGTGCACTTTTCCATGTGCACCTATTTCCCCTGGATTTTTCATTTCACTGTCACTGCCATTGCCAGCCTTCTGATGACCTCAGAATAACTAATTCCTGGCTTTTCTCTCTCTCATCACTTTCACCCTTAATATCACTCAGCCAATGGCAGTCATAGGCCTGTCAGCTCTTCCTCCTAAATGGACTACTCTTCAAAGCTGTCCTTTCTGCTCTATGGTATGGTCAGGTGCCTCTTTTGTTTCCCAGTGTAGTCCCAGAGCTTCTACAAGGGTTTTCTGTCTTTCCCAAAAAGTTCCAGAGAGATCCTCCCTCAAAACCGATCACATTACTCCCCACACTACCCTTCCTGTGGCTCTCTCCCATCTACTGCTAGGGTTTTCCAGTGGAAACTTCCATGGACAGTAAGGGCTACCATAATAAATTAACACCACCATGGTGGCTGAGATCAATAGGAATGTATCCTCTCCAATGGGAGCGAGGCTGTTTGTACCTCAAGTGTCTAGGACAAGGTCACTGCTTCTCATGAGTTTGGCAGGGCTCCAAGAGAAGTGTACACAGCTCAGGGAGGTGATGCACAAAGGGAGTTGGCTTTCCCCTGAGATAACACAGACAACTTCTCTCCTGTCCCCATGTGACCACCAAGATGTGATGTTCTGTTGAAGATTAGATACTCTTTCTCTTCTGGAACTTACTTTCCCCTTAAAATCCTCTGTAAGCAGCTTCTTATGCTGACTGTATAAGTAAACACACTGCAGTCGTCAAGCAGCCCTTTCTCTTATCAGGAGAGGGCTCCACCTGACCTCAGCTTTCTGTATCTTGACTCTTGTCTTAGTTGTTCATCCCCCATTGTCCTCTCTTTGGAGTTTCAAGAGCTACATGGGATATGGCAGACCAGAAACCCAAAGTCAAGGCGTTAGAAACAGTAGCATGTTCTGGAGGCTCTGAACAGGGGTCTGTCCCTGCATCTCTCCTGGCTTTTGTGGCTCCAGCAATCTGTGGTGTTCCTCAGCTTCCACACACCACTGTCATCTTCTTCATATTGTCTTGTATCCTCTGTCTGTTTTCATGGTCTGTATGTCTGAAATCTCTCTTTCCTTTCTCTTATAAAGACAGTAGTAATTCAATTTAAGATTCACTGAAACTCCCTCATTAATCCAAGATGATCCCAAAAGCTTTGATCAAATCTGAGAAGATGCTGGACTTGGTTCCATATTTTAGGGCAGATCAAAATTCAGCTAACAGCATGCAATATATGCAACAATGGTTATAAGATTAAGATTATAAAATGAGGGCCGGCCAGATAACTCAGTGTACTAAAGTGTCTGCTTAATGAAGCACAGTGACTGGAATTCGATACTCAGAATGCTGTGCCTACCCCATCCCCAGGGAGCTCTGAGACGGGGAGTGAGGTTGGGTATGGTGGTGCATGCCTGTAATCCCAGTGCTTAGGAGGCTGAAAACAGGAAGATTACTATGAGCCTGATCTATGTAGTAAGATCCTGTCGACCCTGTAGACCCTGTACTTAATACATAAAAAAAAATGATAAGATAAATGGCTATAATTAGCTTCAGTAAGTCTTGTTCCATGATTTTATGCCCTGGACCCCATCCTCCTTTGGTTCCAGCTTATCCAATTGGCTGGGCACCTCCCTTGTCACCGGCTCCATCACCCAGTGCACCCAGGGCCTTTTCCTGCCTCTGTACCCAAGATAGTAGTGGTACTTACTACCTGGGCTGAATTTCCTCCCCTGATTCCTTATCACCTGACTGAGGCCCAGGACCACCATACCAAAGAGAGGCTTCTCAGTGATCACCATAGCAAAATTTAACACTGCAATTTTATTTGGATTTTGAAAACTTTTTTAATGAATTTGCAATTTTTAAAAATCAAGAGATCCACATGAAAACCTGTACTCCCTGAGGCAGCACAGGCTGCTTTCTGGTATTACAGCAGGACCCTGGAACTGAGCAGTGAGGACCAGCTGGGCCCCCTACCCAGTCTCATTCTCCGATCACCCCAGCCTGTGGCTCATTGCCCTTGCCACCTGGTTCTGGAAGCCCTTGCTTTATGCCCTTTCCTAAGGCTTAGCTCCTAAACTGTCTGCTCTCAAGGAAACTTTCATCTCCTGTTACCACCATCCCTTGTCCCAATCTTACTCCACTGCTACTCTGCAGAAAGGTAGCCACCACACCACACCTGCATGCTGGTGTGCACACATGCATGTGCACATTTCCAAGGCCAGCTGCCAGGCTCCCTTGTTTCTCTTCTTTCTCTCTTATTTCTCTCCCTCCTATGTATACCTCCCTCCCTCCCTCTCACTCTTGCTCTTTCTCCCCTTTCCACACTACATTTATGACTGGCTATCATTCCAGGGTCTCACACATTTTGGGCCAGCATTATACCACTAATATATACCTCTTTTCACAATAGATTATAATATCCTATAACACTGTTAGTCCTTAAACAACAGCATTGGGTCCAAAGCAGAGCACAGCTAGCCAGAAATAAATGCCTGCTTACCCTGGAATCCATAAACCACTCCCTCTTTGTGTTTATTCTTTCCAGTTTAAGTCTTTTGTAGTTATTCATTCTGACCTTGTGTTACTAATTTTAAAAAGCCATGGAGGTTGGAAAGAGTGAGATTTTTGTACCCTGAATATCACAAGACACGATCTTTGTAGATACAGTTGACTTTGGGTCCCATTGACCTAGGCCAGGTACACATGGAATAGCTGCCACATTTTATGCCTAAATGATTTAGATTATCAAGTAATTGTAGGATCGGGGGTGAAAGTAAGACACTACATATTGATACTGTTATTCAGTAAAGCTCAACTTCCCACATGGGGAGGAGACTCAAGAAAGCTTCCTTACCCCATGACCACTAAAGTACAGTCTCTGGATGTGTGAACTTTGGAATGCAGTCTTGTGTTGCCACTCCTTCAATAATCAAATGTTTTGTTTTGTTTTGGAGGGGCAGCTTAACCCACCCCAAGGGCAGGGCTGGCACAGCATGTGGTGCTGGGGATCAAACCACAGTCCCCTGTACCTACCTAAACTTGCCAAAGCACTGAGCTACTTCACTGGCTCCAACAAACAAATATTGATGGTGGCAGTTGACACGTCACAAAATAGTGATGGGGGCCAAGTGGTTGATATCTTCTTGATGTAATTAAGGCACGGCCTGGCATGAGGTATGAGGGCCTCCACCGTGAGGAAATGGAGTCCTCAGGACAGGGCTCCAAGTTACCCATAATGGGGTCACACGAAGACCTGGAGAGGACACAGGCCTCATCTTAAGTACTGGAGAAAGAGCACCTGGGGACTTATCTTCCGGTCAGAAAATTCAGATTTTAAGTTAAATGTCTGCTTTCAAACAGACTAATTGTTTCCAATTAGTTTAACTTACATTTCTTCACAAGGCCTGGTCAAAACTCAGCTATAGCCCGTCAGCATGTGCCTTTTGTCCAAAGCTCAGTTATCATTTTCTCCAGATTAACTTTAGCCACCAGCATACCTAAGACCTTGCTTGGGACTCCCCACTTACTGTCTTTGTATTGACTCAACCCATCTAGTGATTCACTCATTCTTTACTTTCTTCTTGAAAGATTGAAACTAGCAGCCCGCGGCCAGGGCGAAATTTAATTGAAAGGGTAAATCGTTGCAATTACTCCTTTGCTTTCCTTCCAAACCTGCTCTCTGAAAACACAATAAATAACCAAACACTCTTTAGCACTTTCACCCCAGCGCATTGCTGAAAGAAACTGCTCCTACACACAGCCCTCCAACCTCTGTCCTTGACTTAAAAATGGACGAGTTAGATCTCATGGGATGACATTAGAATCCCATGATGAAACTGTTGCTTTCCAGGTCCTGAGTTTGCTTTTGTGTTCAGTATATCCAACTCCCATACTGTCCATTTTCCTGGAAATGAGCCTCCCATTCACACAACTATCTCAGCTTCCTTTCCCAACCAGAATGATCTTCAAGCAGACAAGAGGTCGGGAAGCAATTGTTGAGAACCAGCGCATGCTTGAATTCCAGGTCAGCAAAGTACTCTGTGGTCTGCAAGATAATGCTGTCTACCCAGGAGATAGCTCCTTTTTAAAACAACAGTGTGTGGAAGATAAACGTAATCACATTATTTTATTGCTCTTTTCTTGTACTTGTATTTCTTAAATGAGTATATTGTGTTCTATGCTCTTAGGTTCCACTTTATTAGACCCTGGAAATATCATTTTAGTATATTTCTATCTTCATTTTAGGGAATATTGTTTGCAGTTTTGCAACAATAGAAACAAGCTGGAATTGCAGTAATTTGGGAAAAGCATAGCCCTTGAAGCTTGTGTTTTTATGGAATTTGAAACAGAAAAAAAAAAACATTTGCTTTACTTACTCACTGTGGTTAAAAGGACCATTACATTTGCTTGTAAATCCATCATAATTTGAAAAAGGATAGTTTCTTTAGAGCATCAGAAAATGACCCACTTGCTACCATATTTTCCATTTGGGCTCAGGCATAAAACAGTATTCAGTAAATGAAAGACACTGGAATTTGTTTGGATTTCTGGGTTTCTTTAAACTTTTTATATAAAACACTCTGTTCCATTAGTATAATCCTATTTGACTTGCTTCTCTTCGTCAAAGAAAAGGAAAATACTATTATGTGAGAGCCAGGAACAAAGGATTTCCCACCCCTCGTGGGGCTTTGATCCTCACACGGTCATAACAGGCCTCCGGCTATAGCCAATAACTTCCGGCTTCAAAGGAAGGGAAACAGGCTTAAAATGAATGCGCTTCCCGCAAAGCCATGAGGTTTGTGGCTGGGAGGCTGCGTTGTTGACCCCTGTGTACAATCACTTTCTGCCCTCTGTGATGGATACAATTACCATTTTACCTACAGAAAAACCCCACCACTATTTTATGGCCAGGGAATTTGCCTACCCGTGTCTAATACAGACATGGTGTTGGGCTCTGCCTTTGCACACTTTGTTTGTGCTAAGAGAATCAAAGAATGCCAAGCACTGAGAACCTTTTGTTCTTTGTAAAACACTAAAGGAGAAACCCACAAATTTTCAAACAATGCACCACAGTGCAATTGTTATAAATGAGTTTCAGCTGATGCAGCAATTGTTTTACACAGGGAGGGAGGGTGGAATTTGACATTGCCCTGGACCTTCACCAACATGAAGAAAAGTATTCACAATTTTTGGAATTTTCTAGTTCAGCAACTCCATCAACTTTCAATGAACCTCAGAAGCCAGGCCATTACTGCTACTAGACTAGCTTGAGAATTTGCCAGGGTCCTTTCATTGTTCATATTCAAATTTATCCACATATCTATTATTTCTTATTTATTTTTTATCTATTATTTCATCTCTTTATCTTTTCCTTCCTCTCCCTTCCACACTCTTCCTCCTTTTTCCCCTCCACTTTCTGTTACTGTCCTTTTCCACCTACCACTACTCAGTAGTTATGGTGGGCAACAGTCGTGGTTGCCTCTGTGGGCTTGGCAGGAACTAAGCATTCTTGGGAAGTCAGACAAGGGGCTACAATCCCCACTGAACACGGAAAGCACATGGATTCCAGGCTGCGAGTGCCCTACCCTTCCCCACATCACCTCACTCTTTCCTTTCATGGTTCCTTGAGGCTCATCTGCCACCTGGCTTTGCCGCACTACTTCCTTCAAGCTTGTGCTCACACAGTTTTCTTCAGCAAATGTCTTCCCTGAGTCTATTTATATTCTGTCTGCACTTCAAACCTCAGCTTAATTCTTTCTCTTCTTCTAGGCGTTCTATGACCATGAGCTTTCCTGCGGCACTCCCTGTTGAGGGAGGAAATCCACTGAGGCAACTGAGCTCATTTGACCACCTATATCCTTAAAGTAATGTGAAGCCCAACTCTGTGGGATATTTTTAAATGAATAAAATGAATGATGATGATATATGACACAAATATCTGTATGACAACTTGGAATGTGATGAGTGTCATGAAAGATATATATAAATTAGTTTTAAAATCCAAAAGAAAGAGACAGATGACTTCTTTCCAAGGAAACTGCTTCGAGGACTTGCTTGTTGTGGTACCCCGGAAGGAACAGCAGCCTCCGTGACATGTGTGTCTGCAGCTCTGGAGTCATCTGTCTTCCTTGTGCCACACGTTGCCTCACACTGTTCCCTTGAATTCTCAGACACTGCTGTCTCGCCACTTTAACTAGATGATGAGATGGAAATGGACTGAAATATTGCCTTATATTTTATGCAGTTACATCACTGTTTTTTATATAAACAGTGATGTTGTAAATATTTGTTTTTTACTCAACAAATTCTTATTTAATCACAAGTTTCCAGGTTCTATGCTGCTTATAGGATAGTCACAAAAATGAATGCCATCATAAAAGCCAGTGCCTACCTAGGTGAACTACATGGGCTCATCCTTAAAATATTTGCACAATGCCAGGTGGAGCATACCAATAAGTGCAGGGACACCTCAAGGGTCAAAAGGATGACAACCAGCCTTTGCAGTCAGGGGAACCAGTCTACTGTGAGCAAGGAGTGGGCTGAGCCTTATAGTGTGTGGTGCTTTACCAGGTAGACAGAGAAGAATTCCTGATATGAAAAGTAAATCTGCAAAGGACTGACATGACAGAAAAAAAAGAAACAGAATTAGGGGAGGAAATGTTTTCATCTGCCACACTGATGACTATAGTAATGCTTTTTGTATGCACAAAGAAGATTAATTCAACACTAATTTTTCTGTTAAATTGATAACATACTATTGTGAATTATAAACCAAAATAAAATGTGTTTTCAAGCTATGGCCTTCCCCTACCTTTAGTCTCATAGACTCTCCTGACTCGGAATCCTCTTAAACAACTTAGCCCATCTGTTGGCCCTCTGGGGGGAGGGAGAACAAGGGAGATTTTCAAGGGTGACGGCCTCAAAGTTGAAGAATGTACATGTGTAAGACATCAGCAACAACAGCAGGCAGCATGGGGCTGAGCACAGCACAAGACAGCAAGAGCCAGAGCAAGATCCACCTGTATCTTTATTGTATAATTCTTATACAGGTTGTTTTCCCATATTTACATTCTTACAGGGTGCCGTAACCAGCTCATGCATGTCGATCTGTGCTAAATCGTGATTATATAGCTGTATTCCATTGTACAGCAGCACTATACAAGATGGGTCATGTCCTCGGACGTCCTTAGAAACCCCTGAAACTTGAAGAAGTCTGAGTAGTTCCCCACACCATCACAGCATCACTACTTCTATAGATTATTAAGATTCATTTTTAAATGTTGGTAATTACTCATCAGACACAACATGATCACCTCTTAAAGAAGGCTCCCAAGCAAGATTCTTTCAGCTCAACCCTGTAAAATACCATGGGAGCTTCAAACTATGTGAATCAAGAGCCCTTTAAGAATGGTCTCCATCCATTGTACTCATATCACTTCTCTGAGATTTACTAAGATTCCCAGTAAAAAGTAAGCAAGCCAAAGAAGTTTGAGTACTTGCACATCACTGGCTACCTATTCTCCACTCCTATGATACTCTGAAAACCAAAATAAGATTCTCAGACAGCAAGAAGCCACAGAAGTGTGCCACATGGAGCTTGCTGGGGGAGTTGAATCAAGCCACTGTCCAATTTGAGTCCAAGAGGAATTTGGAACTGTGGAGTGGCTGAAAGAAATACAATCTCTGCTTGTGCCTGTCTGGAGGGAGAACCAGTTGGAGGCTGCATGATAGAGGTCTGACAAGCAGCTTCTGCCACCTACCTCCAGCCTCAACGGCTGCTCTTAGGCCAACCTTCTGATTTTGCAAAATCCTACTTCTGCCCCATGAAAGTTGGATTCCAAGGGAGTCTGGAGCTGCTAACCACACTTGGGTATAAGACAGCCAGTATCCTAATGGCGTTTGATTCTGGCAATGTTGAATTATGGGCACTCAATGAGAATGAGACACTTAGTGTTAGCAATTTCTGTGAGTAAGAGCATGATAACATTGTGTCCATGTTCATTGTCCTAGCTCTGACACACACTGGGGCAGTGGTAGCAAAGACATCGCATCAAGATTTGAGATTCTGCACAGCAGGTAGTATCAAATACCCATGCAAGGCAGGGCAGATGTTGCTGCCTTCTTCCTTTCCTCCATTTCCCCGTGTGTCTTTCATGAAGTGAGGACAACAGAATTTTACTCTGACATACCTGCTATGTCAAGCCTGCAATCACATGTGGGCTATGATGATTCTGGCCACCTTCCCCTCCTCAGCTTGGCATCCTCAGTGAGAGTGGGGCTGTGTCCCTGTGGATGCTGAGAGCATGAGCCATGCCCTCAGCTCACTGTGCACTCACAATATGTCACTTTCTTGCCACACGGTCTTCCCTCCATGGCCTCCCCCAGTGAGGACTGCTCCCTTGCTGTGCTGCACCGGAGCTTGCTGAGTGTTCATAAGCTGAGCCACAGGAACAGTGAAAAATGCTACTTGGTCCCCCCTCAGGCAGCCTCTCCTCACCCCATGGGCTGGGACTGCCAGCTCACCCCCTGCTTGGCCCACACAGTCTCTCTCATGCCTAGACCTGAGAGTGTTGTTGAGGTGACTGGATTTAAGAAAAAAACAACCCTCCACGAGAATCTACTCCTTCCCTGCCTCATCAGCCTGTGAGACTACATGAGCCTCATATAGTATACTGATACCCTACATCTGTGCAGCTAAAAGGCATTGTTTCTCAGCCTGGAGGGAGTTAGATTCTGGGATCCTAGAGTCACAGGAAGGAAGAGCTTTATGGAGAATGATTATGTGTATGTGGCAGAGTATATCTGTAGAGCTAGAGTTTTAGGTATGGAAAATACCTTAAATCCAGTCATCCTCAGTGTTCCTGAGCTCCACCTTCTTCTGGAAAAAAAAAATTAACAAAAGAGTTTTATGCCCCTGTAGCTGTCTATAGGAAATCAACCTGTCTGGGGAGGGTATGGCACAGAGGCATTCCTGGAGTCCTAGAAGTTGTTCTTACACTAAAAATAAAGACGGGGAAAACTTTTTATTGTATAGAGTTTAATTCACCATTATAAGAAATATCTCCACTCACAGAAATATGGTCCAGCTACTTTAAGGAAGAGGCAATGCATACTCACTAAAACCATGCATAATTCTTTGCTATTAAACTGAGCCAAAACTTCATTTTTGCCAAGGAGATAACTCAGTGGCTTAAGTGCCTGCCTGAGTTCAATCCCTGGTACCAAAATAAAAATCAAAATCAAAAATAAAAATCACCCTCCTTTTTCTGGCTGAGTGAAGTTTGGCAGGTGCTTCTGTAATGCCTGCTTCCCTACCACAGAGCACTGCGTTTGGGTGAGGTGAATGATTTCTCACATAGACTCCACAGAAGAAAGGGACAACATGCAGGCGTTTCAGAGAAGTCAGGAAACTGCCAAGGGCTGTGATGGAAAATCTTTATCATTTTTCCCACCTGAAAACATCCTGGGGGCTGCCCCACCCCTGAGCCCCTTTCCCTAGCTATAGGAGGGCTGAATGCTACATTTGTGGACCTCTAAGACTTAGAAATTGAGCATTGGGTGGGGAATCGAACGCTGGCTGGTAAGACAAAGACTTTAGCCCCTATTTTTAAAAATGTAATTCTCTTAACCCAAGCATGTTGGGGGTTCTGTTCCTATGTATTATTTTGTAAAAGTATGCTCCTGGACAAGTACAGATGCAGCTGCTCTGTGGACATTTCCATATCCGTATTCACTTCAAGTTGGACATGATAAAACATTCAATTGACAAATTAGGGGACAAAAAAATAAATGTGAATTTTATGCTCAGCTTACAAAACAAATTACATGAAAGTTCAGTCAAAAAGAATGAAAATTAATTTCAAGAGAGTCTTCAAAGGACCCAAAGGATATTGATGACAACACTGAAAAGTTTGGTATGCGCATAGGGCAGGGCGGGGTCAGATGCTTGCAGCATGCAATTTTATTAATTTTCTGAGAAATGCTACTCTCTGAGTCACTACTGAAAGAGTTTTGTCTGGAGTGATAATGATCATGCTTTCATAAACTCTAAATAATCCAACTTAATTCTACCCTTCATGCCAGGTATTGCATAATCCCCAATTACAGGAGTTCTTTCCTCCTTTCCTTTCCCAGATTTGGTATCAGGCTTGGTGTCACAGGACACAATCAGTTGACATGGCTCAGGATATAATTTCTAGAAAAATCTGACTCATTTCTGAACTATCACATTGTCTCAGTTACTTTTCTTTCATTGCTGAGACAAAATTCCTGACACACAAAATTAAGGATGGAAAGGTTTATTTTAGTTCAGTTAGTGAAGGTTTCAGTCCATATTCAGCTGTCTCCAAGGCAGAGCAGCACATGGAAGAGGGCTGCAGCTCATAGCAGCAGAAAACAACAAAGAGCAAAGGGAGGAATAACAACTGTGGCTGCTAGCATTTGTATGCAGATTATCTGTCCCAGGACAAGTGAGCACTCACACCCATAATCCCAACATTGGATCAAGAATTAATCTCAAACTAACTCTCTATCTACCTATCTATCATCTATCTATCTATCTATCTATCTATCTATCTATCTATCTAT
>NDGM010850723.1:0-10337 GCA_002564305.1 Octomys mimax
TTTGCTAAGCTTGTTCTAAGTAGGTGCTTTAGACCACTGAGCCATCTCACCAGCCCCTGTGACGTTGATATCTTGAAGAGTATTATTCATATGTTTTGTAGAGTGTCCTTTAGTTTGGGGATCTTATAGCTGCTTGTGATTAGACTAAGGTTAAACATTTTTTGGAGAGTAGTACTGATGAAATATTCTCTTCTTGGTTTGGGGTACACGTGGCAAATGATTCTCTTCACTAATGATACTTCTCTGATTGCTTGGCTAAAGCAGTGCTGCATCTACCATAAACTCGCTGTTTTCTTCTTTATAATCAGTAGACATTTGGGGGAGATGCTTTGAAATTAGGCACATACCTGGTGTCTCCTTGAACAGACATCTCAGTTGAACACTTTGTTCTTTTAGTAGGGGTGCTCTCCTCCCTCTGTCCTTTTATGGTTATTAACTAGAATTCTTTGCTACAGAACGGCTGTTTCTCCTACTTATATATCCTCTGATATACCTATTCATTAATATTAGCATGGATTTATTTAGGAATAATTTAGGAATATTTGCTTATTCTTTGGATTATAATTCAGAGTTATCATTCATTTTGTTACTCAAATTGTGCCAATGTGGACCCACTGATTGCTTTTTCTGGTGTCTTTTTTATATGAAAAGTATTTAAATTTTTTCTTTAATTCTAAGGTATTTTGATTCTGAAATTATACTACATGTAACCAGTCTCTAGAGGCCAGCATGTGTGTTCTTTTGATATGTCCTTGTCATTCTTTGAATAATTTCTTTCTAGTACTACAAGATGCTCCAGGCTCTTCTAGTCTTTTTTTTCTTAAATTGGCCTTGGCATCAGACATTTCCCCTAGGATCCTGTAATCCCTTTGAAAATAGTGCTTAGAAACCAAGATGTAGGCTCTGAATGTGCTAATTGTACTGGAATGCCCATGTTGCAGAGCTGGAATCCACCTCATGCTATGTTTTTCATGTCTGTGTTTGTCCACATCTATCTGTCAGTATAGAACCTAAATTTTAATGAGTGAATGGAGGCATATGTGAGTGATTAGGGTCTAGAATAGGCTATTTTTTCAAGAATTTTGGTGATATTATTGAGTAACGTGCTTTTTTCTAGTTTTCATCGTAATATTTTTTTTTTTTCAGTAAAGAAAATAAAAAGGCTGAGATAGGACAATGGTGAGTTCAAGGCAGGCCTGGGCTATGTGATGAGATCCTGTGAAAGAAAAGGAAAAGAAAGAGAGGGGGAAAAAAAAGAAAAGACCCTCTCCTTCTCTTAAAATGTCTTTCATTTTTAAGTTGCATGGGCTGGGATTGAATTTATGATCCTTCTGCCTCAGCCTCCCAGAGTGCTGGGATAATAGGGATGTACCATCACATCTGGCAGATATTTTATTTATGCTGTGGAAAGCAGTGTCATACTGTGATTAGTAGGCATTGAAAATGTCAGTTTGTATCGAACAAGATGTTATTTTAATGAGGTTATGAAAATGACCAGATCAAGCTTTGGTGAAGCCACTAGAGACCCATCCCATCAGCCAGTGGCAATCTTCTCCTGCAGCTCAAATGCCCACAGACGTACATATTTTTCCCATCCTGCCAGCAGTGGTTCTGGAAATCCGCAGGCCAATGGTGTCTATGTGGCCAGCCCTCCTAGAGGCTGGAATGCCCCTCACTACAGTGTCTGAGCTGCTGCACACACCTGTGTTCAGGTTCACCAATCATCATGGTGTAGGAGAACCTGTGTGTAGTCCAGATCTTCTCACCTGTAGATCACATGGCTTCATAAAGCCAGATTTTCCTCAATCTTGTCTGTTGCAGTGTTGTACCTGCCTTTCCTACAGGATGGCTTGCCACCCACAAACAGGCTTGACCCTTCTTCTTTCCCCATCTTTTTGATAGAGCCAGGCATGTAAAGCATTTTATATTATCTTCTGGTCTGTAGTTTAATGGATAAAACTCCTCCATTTCTTTACTAAGCCAGAAAGAACACAGCCTCAGTCTCCCACTAGAGATTCATAGGCTGTGGCTGATCCTGGGGTTCCCTGGACTAGAGAGTACTAGGCCCTGACTGTGGTTGCCCAGTTTGTGGGGAGGGACATCTCCTTGCCTATTAGGGGCTGTGTCTTAGCCAGTTATGGCTGCCCTTGTGATTGATGCATTCAGTGGTGAGTTTGATAATGCAGGTGGACTATGTTTCAGCTAGTGGTTAATATAGTCTGACAGATAAAATAGGTTTTAATGAATAAATTATCTAAAAGCCATTTCTGTTTCTTTGTTTGAAATGAAAACATGGCCTTAAATATGCTTTTCTAAAAGAAAGGAGAGATACTAGGAATTCGCTGTACTTTTAGTTTGGGGTGGGGTATGGGGTAGAACCAGCCTTCCATAAGAGCCCTCAGTGTTTTGGGTGACCTTCAGTGTTTCCTGGAGTTTCAGATGCACCAGCTTGTTAAGTTGGTACCTCCCATCTGCTCTAGGGACAGAGAACAGTGCACCTTGGATGTCGTCTCTGCCTCCTCCTGCCTCTGCAGGCTCACTGCCACAGTGCCACCGCTATAATTTGCTGCTGCCCTTTGCTGGTTTGCAGACACCAGTTTTGGCCTGGGGCTTGACAAACTACCCAGGATCTCTTTGAGATGGGAAATGAGATCCACATGCTCATAAGGATGAGCTCTCAAAGGTCATTTTCTACACAGTGGTTTAATAGAGTTGATTTTATACTCCCTAAGGGATACAGACTTCTAAATTGTTACAATCTTACTAAACTTAACATACACAGCTAACATTTTAGATGAAATTGTCTCTTCCAAGGCAGTGGTTCTAAACCAGGGAAGTTTTCCTCCTAGGGGCATTAGGCAGAGCCTGGAGACTTTTTTTGAAAGATACTAGAGATTAAATGCAGGACACTACCACTATGCTCTTGAACTTGGAATCCTTCTGCCTCTTGCATAGCTGGGGGGGGGGGTGTCCCATTGTCCCAGCTTGGAGCCCTTTTTGATTATCATACCTAGGCAGGAATAGGTGTTCTAGGTTGTAGTGGGTAGAGCTAGATATGTGCAATATAAAAATAGCCCACACTGAGTGATCTGACTCCAAATGCCCATAGCTCCAAGGCAGAGAGGTGCCACTCAGAAAGTTCCAGAGAGGCATTTGTTTTTAAGCTATTCTTAGTAAGGGGTTTCCTGGAGTGTTGTAGAGTGCTTTATAACTAAAGTCATGAGGTCAAGACAAATATTTTGCCAGATTGCTTCTTGGTGGGTACCATCAGATGGAGAAGGTTACAGCCCTGGTGGCAAAATCACTTGGGACCCTAACCTTAGCTCTAGCAGGTCACAGAGGCAGGAAACAAAATTCATTAATGGATTTCCTGACATATTAGTACTTCATTATTTTAATGAATTACCACTAATTAACTTTGTACCTCAGAATTTAAGCATAACTTCATTTTTGCAAATGTAGGAAATAGACAGTTTTATTTCTTGCTTTCGCTACCTGTGAAACCTGTGGGCTTACACCTGGAAGGCAGGAAAGGGAACAGTGTCTCTTATGTCATTGATAGTCACTGACAGTGATGAGGATGAGTTGAGCTACATTTACATTCCTCTCGGGCTAGGACAGTGATGGCAAACCTTTCAGAACTTTTACTGATACCGACAGCCCACTGCAGCTTGTTCCATAGGTTCCTCACCACTCCCTAGTACCTTGTGGGCACTTTATAAACAGCATATGCTGGTTGATACACTCTGTCAACTTGAGAAGTTTAGAAGTTTAATTAAGTGACTGAGCAGAAAGCGAGGGTTCTTACTTTGTAAACATCCTCATTCTATGCAAAGGAGGGCACAGACATTGTGTGAGTTCTGCACCCCCACCCCAAGGTAGGCTCCTTATATCCAAGGAAAGAAGCTGCAGCTGTTGCCCCTCCCTTTGCTCTTGGCTATTTTCTATCACCAGAAACAGCTGCTCTGTCCAGTGTGCTACTCTGCCTTGGAGCCAGCTGAGTGTGGACTGAAATCTAACTGTAAGCTGAATAAATCTTTCTGTCAGTTTTAGAATTTTGGGTGTCAGGTATTTTGTCCCAGCAATGAGTAAAAAGTAATCGAGACACAGTACATGGTGTTTTTAGTAAAAATATATCAATTCCAGGATGCTACCACAGTTCTTCTTTTTGAAAGAGTAGCAGGCCCTGCTCAAGTAAAGGGCTCTTCAGCCTCAGCCCAGAAAGACGTGTTAATGTGCCTTCCTGGCTCAGATAGGGGTCTGTCCATTTGCAGAAGCACCTTTACTCTAGTAGGCACAATCAGCCCTGTTCATAGCAGATAGGGAGGACCATGGACCTTTGTATCCAGGGAGATCTATTTGTGGACCCTGCTGCCTTGGTCCAGGGCACTCTCACATATGGCAAAGAATCATCTTTACTGACATAGGTGACATGTAACCTGCTCGTTGAAGACCAGGAAGGAGCCTGTAAGTCTGTTATTGAAACCCAGAGGCTGCCCTTTTTCTCCCTCTGAATAATCTGCATGCATTCCGCCTTTTTAAATAGAAGTAATTTCTACTATGAAAGATGACTACAACACAGAAGCATAAAAGAAGTAACTGTGACGTATCATCCACACCTTAACCTTCTTGAGAAAACCGTACAAGTTGGTACCTATTCTTTCAGCACTATTGAAGTGACTGATTCATTCATCAGTACAGAATTATTACATTTCATGATGTATAAAGTGGTGCCCAGGTGGTGGGGCCATAACACTTTACATTCATAGCTACTCTTTTTCTTCACCTAAAACAGGGCCATATAATCTATGATCTCAGATTTATATTTAAAAAACCACGATAAGCCCCTGACATCATTCTATATGAGTGCATATAAAAGTAGCCTTATTTTGAGGCAGAGCATTGGTGTGCTTCCCAGGCAGTCCTTGAAATCCTTGACTCACGCTGTCCTCCTGCCTCAGCCTTTTGAGTAGCTGGAGGCACAGGAACGTACCACATACGCAGCATGCCTATTGCTTCTTTTATGTTGGATGTATTAGGGTCCAGGAAGGCTCTAGGTTAAGCTACTGTATTTTGGAATTGGATTGCCATTTGGGCCTAGGATCCTTCCCTCTCCCAGCTCTTGCTCTACTTCAGCTGTCATCCTCAGCAATGTTTGAGTTGTTTACCACATCTATGACCTCCAGAATGGGCACTGATGGCAACATCTATAATGTGAACACATCACTTCTACTCATGTCCCATTGGCCAGAATGTAGCATCATGAGGGAACTTAGCTGCAAAGGAAATTGGTCAGTGTATTCTGCTAAGAGTCTCCTCAACAAAGAAGAGAGGGAAAACAAATAACTAGATCCCTATTCTTTGTATGGTGGCATCCAGATAGTTTACAGTTTTTCCTAGTGCCAGTATCTCTGTGTAAATACTAGTATTTCTAAGATGTCGACATCTAGAAGTAGTTAAAATGAATGTACATTTTAAAGTTTTATCAATACTACCAACTTGTCTTCCAAAGCACTTTGTCAGTTTCTGTTCACACCATTAAATAAGTGCCCTGTTAATGACAAATCAGCACATCCTTGTCAACATAGGGTATTACCTATTCTTTATCTTTCTTTCCAGTTTGCTGAATGAAAACACAATAGGATGGATGGATGGATGGATGGATGGATGGATAGATGATGGGTAATGGGTAGATGGATAGATGGATATATACATAGGATAGACTGCTTCTCATAGTTTACATTTCCATGGTCAATTGGAAGTGTAAAACCTGGTTTATAATCACTGATCATTCACATTTGCTCTGTGGATTAACTACTTGGATCTCTTACCAGTTTTGTTTGTTGTCTTTTTTGATTTGTAGCAGAAGCTTATGTACACATATTTCAAGTATAAATTCTGTCACTCTTCTGATGAGCTTGCCATTCATTGCTATATATTTTTTTGTTTGTTTGTTTGTTTTTTCCTTTTTGAGACAGCATCTCACTCTGTAATTCAGGTTAAGTGTGGACTCAGTGATCCTCCTGCCTCAGCTTCCTAAATACTGGGATCACAAATGTATGTCATGCCCGGCTGCTGTGGGTTTTTTTGCTGTTGTTGTTTTGTTTTTTGTTTTTGGCAGAACTGGGGATTGAACCTAGGGCCTTGCGCTTGCCAGGGAAGCGCTTATTCCACTAAGCCATCTCCTCAGCCTGCTGCTCTGTACTTTTATCAGAATTTTTTTTTTTTTAGATCATTGTATCTGTTGGTCCATTTCTGCAAGACTTCTAGGTTTTTTGATTGATGAAGACTTTCCTTAGCCCTTTGGGTTTCATAGTTCACATATTATTTTGTTTTTTATAGAATTTAAGGTGGCAATATCAGATGGTTAATTAAATTCTCCAGTATCACTCGTTTGAACTGTTCATTCCTTTCTTACTGATTTAAAATGCCGCTGTCATTATATTTATGTATGTCGGTCTATTCTGGGCTTTTTGTTTTGTTGATTTGTTTGTCTCTTATGCTAGCCTGTAATTACCATAAATTTATAGTGTATTTAATATCTGGTGGTGCTGAGTATTGATTATTCTTTTTTTTTCCTAATTTTGTGCATTTCTCATATGCATTCACTTTAGAATTATGTCAAATTCCTTCAAAGGAAAACTCCTGTGTGTGTTTTGATTGTGCTTGCTTTGATGGTATGGACTCATTAGGGAAGAATTGGCGTCTTTAGAATCCTTCAGGGAGCGTTTACTTAGAGAACTTTTCCAGGTGTTTCCTCACAGATTGCAGTGATTGTAAACAATCCACCAAATAAGGACAGTGTCACAAAATGAAATGGCAGAGTGTACACAGAGTGGCCTTCATCCTGCTGTAGATGTTGCATACCTCTGCTGGTGGCACATTACATTATCCCATCTGAGAGGTGATTTGCACACTGTGCTTTACTGTCCCTGTCGCTCGAGCTTCTGTGGGCCACCCTGCCACATTTTTCCAGGTCTTGTTGGATCTTCTTGACTTCCTGCTGAACCATAAAGCATAGATAATACCAGAGGCCGTGTTGGCTGCAAGTGCTAAGAAATGAACTCACCTTTAATCTGAGTGTGCAAAATTTTATTTGTCAATTTTTCCACTTACATCATTGATGTCCACAGAAAGTGAAACATATTCTTGAAGAGTTGCTTTAAACTCTTCAAGAGTATTAAGTGGGCATTTTTCTTATGAGATATTCTGTGCTTACAAGTAATCATTAGTCTTTTCAGAACAGAATTGGGTGTTGAAAAAGTGTCTCACTTAGTAGGTTAGTGTTAATAGTTTACTGTATTGTGATTTTAAAAAATTTATAAGACCAAAATAACTCCGTGGATTAAAGCACCTGCAAGCAGAGACAGGGGCTGGGGTTGGATCCCTGGGCCTGCTGTGCCCCCAAGGCGTGCTGAGAAAGCAATTAAGACTGGGCATGGTGGCACACCTGTAATCCCAGCACTTGGGAGGCTATAAACAGAATCACTATGAGCCCAATCTACCCTGAACACTCTGTAGACCCTTTCCTAAAATACAGAAAAAAATTTTTACAAGGCCAAACCCACTTGTGTTGCTGTGTGGGATTATAAAAAGTCAGCTAGGAAATAAAGCACTTGTGGGCATCTATGAAATCATGTATATTTGAGTACTTGATGAATTTTTCAAAGCAGATCTCCTGTGTAAATGAGGCACTGTGTTTTATAACCACAGAACAGCTATGGAGAGATGGTGTTAATGGCACACATATCCTGTAAGGTGATAAGTGAGAGTTGGGATGCATGGAGTAGTGGGTACAAGCCTACAAAGAGCTGCTGAAGCTGGGGCACCTATAAAACAGCTCTAGGGCTGCAGAAGTGAATGGGAAAATCGATCTAGTCGCTGGTTGGCATTGCTGGAGTATGATACCATATGAAAAGATAGGAAGGTTCTGGCTTGTTATCATTTATAGTTTTATAAGAATTAAACTGAAGAACATGTCTGAAGAGCATATGTTATTCCTTTTGTCTTTTCTTTTTTTTTTTTTTTTTTTGGTGGTACTAGAGATTGAACTCAGGGCCTTGCATACTAGGCAGATGCTCTACCACTGAGCTACATCCCCTGCTTCCTGTTACTGCTACTTCTTCTTTGTTTTTTAATGTATTTGGTTGTTGCAGGGTCTCACTACGCAGCTTGTTGCTCTGGTTTTTTTCCTCTTTTGAACTTTTTTTTTTTTTTTTTTGGTGGAACCGGGGATTGAATTCATACCCTTGCGCTTGCCAGGGAAGCGCTTATTCCAGTGAGCCATCTCCCCGGCCTCACTGCGCAGCTCGGACTTGTGGTGATCCTACTGCTTTTAACTTCCCCAGCGCTGGGTGTACAGGCTTGTGCCACCATGCCCAGACTCTGGCCAGCTCAGCCTGCCCTGGGGGCAGGGCTGGTAAGGCCTGAGCACATGGTACAGAGCAGCCTTTCATGGAGGTGGCAAAGAGCAAAAGTAGAAGCTGCAGCTCAGGAGGCTAGCTAGCTAGCCTCTCTCCCATTCTCACATTGTAATGCAGAATATCTGCCTTAGGGCACTCACACCCATAATCCCAGCATTGGATCATGAATCAGTCACTGTCTCCCAAAGCCACCCCATGACTGCATGAGGCTTTGGGGGAACAACTAGACACAAATAATAACAATAACCCTTGTCTTTTCTTTGCTTCCAGAACTATACTCAGTATATCCCTCTGTCCATCTATGACCTACAGACATGGATGGGCAGCCCATCCATCTTCGTCTATGACTGCTCCAATGCTGGCCTGATCGTCAAGTCCTTCAAGCAGTTTGCCTTGCAGAGGGAGCAGGAGCTGGAGGCAAGTGTGGCTGGGTTTCCTTTTTATTTCCCAGGGCTAAGGGTCAGGTGAGAGGTCTAGGTACTAGGCATTGTAGAATGAGGAGGGCCTTCGTATTCTGTGAGTGATCTGGCATATTTGATGGGCTCTGGGGAGGTTCTCAGTACAAGCTTGATGAACCTGTTTTACATCCCATTGCACAAGATGTCATTTAATCCGAATAGTAACAGATACCATTAACAGAGTTGATTTGTGTTTCATTGGTCTCTGCCTGTAAGATAGTGTTAAAGTAATACAGATTTATTTTAGAAGAAATAGAACCATTTCTTCAATTCTGGTCATCATTTTCACTAGCATATTTGTTATTCTTTTCTTTTGAGTTTTTTAATCAAAATCACCAAGCTAGGTGGTTAAAACCAAAAACAGCTGCTAGCAGTAGCTCTCCTATAAGGAACCAGCAAGCCTGTGTGGTGCTCAGATAATGAGGTGATATTTTGCCTGGTTGTTTTAATTAATATTTGATGCTTGAATTAAATGGTGAACTCTAAAGAGAAATTGAGGGGGCTGTTTCAATTAAGAGGCCTCCATCTTGTGGCTTGCACAGGAGTGTCAGAATAAAATATTCTGCAGCCTCCAGGGGGCCATGAATGCTGATTGGTTGCAGTGCAGGAAATTCTCAATCCAGGAACAAAAAATGTTCTTCAGTATGTTTCCTCAAGCCTTTTTGGGCCTATTCAATTTTAATGTATTGTTTTTTTCACATTTCATCAGAGGATAATGCTGAAAGAATCAGTATCAAAATTTAAAATTCTATTTGGTAGAATTTACAGTTAACATGTCTATAGTTTAATATTTCATATATGTGAATTAAGTCTTTATGCAGAACACTGCATATGAATTGCTGATAAATATAATGCTTTTTATCCATGGAAGTGGCACTGAGAGCCACAGGTTTGTTTGCCTGTTTCTTTGTTTTACATTTTATAATAAGGGGAGGCAAAGATCAAATTTTACTTTATTCTCAGGCATTTCATCTGGGTTTACCGAAGGGTAGATTGTGTAATGAACACTAAAAGTCCAAAGCACCGAGAAGTAATTTGTGTTTCTTTACATCAAGCAATAAACATTGCAAAGATTTCTTCTTTTTTTTCTTTTTTTGGTGGAACCGGGGATTGAACTCAGGCCCTCAGGCCCTTGCGCTTGCCAGGGAAGTGCTTATTCCACTGAGCCATCTCCCTGGCCCCCAAGATTTCTTCTATTTAAAATCTTTCAGTAAAAATCCTGAAGATTGCTGACTGATCTTTTTATTCTCAGTTTCTCAGCCAAGAGGAATGGCTAGAGAAAAGACCAGTCCATTAGTCTTTGTTTATTAATATATTTTGAATACAGACTCTATTGTCTTCCAACCAGAGGCTCACCTTTCTAGCTCATGAATCCTTTTAAAGTTTCTCTTCCACTGAGGTACAGGATCTCAGGATATACCCTGAGGGGATTTCACTGACCTTATCAGACCCAAAA
>NDGM010850755.1:0-12699 GCA_002564305.1 Octomys mimax
GGGCAGGGGAGGGCAGGGGAGGAAACAAGCATGTTTACCGCTGAGATCACACAAGAGGTCTGTACCAAGGAAGTAGCATTTACTTATTTACTGACCTCTGCCTGGCCCAATCATTTAAAAAAAGAAAAAAGAAAAAAAAACTACGTGAAAACAGGGACCAAAGGGAACAATCAGAAGTAACAGAGGACTGGCCTCTACAACAGGACTCAGGGGTTCTGCGGCTGAAGAAGGTCAGGAGTTCAGGTGTGGGCGTCTTGGGGTCAGAGGAGACGCGGAATGACATCCCTCCCGGAATGTCCCCACGTCAGGCACTGTGCCCTAAAGCAAACTGAGTCCCTGTTTCCCAGGCCTGTGGGATGTGTGCGTAGTTTTAAAGCATGTAAAACAAAACTACGTGTGTGGAATCTATGTCTATAACGTACAAAGACCTGTGGGGACCGGAAGTCCACGTGGACACAGGCGTGGCCTCTAGAGGGCCCTGGAGACGGCGGTGACAGCGCTGCTGCTGTGTTCAGGCCGCGTCGCCGGCTCTGAAGTTCACCTCTCTGCGCTCTGCTCCACAGAGGCCAGATGCACTTCATTCCAGGTATGAGGAGGCAGGAAGAGCAGCGCTGAGACCACAAAGGAGGACGTAACGTCGTCCAGAGAGAGAGGAAGGGAAAGGGGCTAACGAGGAAGCAGTGCGGCGGTGACCCAAGGGGACAGGTCCTACGAGGAGGAGGGCAGAGCCAACAAGCCCTGCAACAACCGCACTGCGATGGGAGGAGCTAACTGCACAGGCGGCAGGGCAGCAGTGCCGGGGTGCCTTCCAGGGGACAGCGGGGCGGCCCGGGGTCCTGGCGACGGCCCGCTCTCTTGAGGTGTGCAGACGTTGCTGGCACCAAGTGTGGAGTGTGCGGGGGCGGGGGTAGGGGCAGAGCGTGGGGTGACAGCAGGACACCTCACTGCTGGCTCAGGTCCGGAGGCAGCGGTGCCTCCCGTCTGCAGGAGGCAGGTGAGCCACCACAGGGCTCTACACAGAGGAGAGGCCAGGGCAGAAGCCCCAGGCCCATGACAGACCCCCGGGACATGTGAGGTCTCCAGGCAGGAGCTTGGGGCGCAGTGTTCCTGCAGCTGCGGAGCCCCTAGGCAGGGAGTTAGGCGAAGGCTGAGGTGGCCACGTGGGGGAGGAGAGTGAAGGGCGCATGCGCTGCTGTGACTGCGGCAGACAAGCCCGGAGCTGGTGGCCTGGGGGTCCAGAAGTTTCTATGGATGGAGGGAGGGGGAGGGATATGCGAACAAGGGCAAACTCTCAGAAGGGGAGAGAGGGGGGCAGGAGAGGGGGGACACGCAGGAAGGAGCCCACGTGACACCCGTCCCCAATGGGGCACAAGTGCGTGGGGTGCAGACTGCTCCGGTCACACAATTTCTCCCTAACATTCAGCCTTTGGGGTACACTTGGTTTTAATCGGCTATTTCTCCAGCCCTAAGAGTGTGAGTGGAGGCAGAGAGGAGGAAAGGCTGGCTTGCGCAAGGTCACGCAGGCTGCGCCGCCTGTGACCTGGGGAGCAAGTGGAAAACACCGCAGGGAAGGAGGGCGAGGAAAGCGAGCTCCAGAGCGGGAAGTCCTGTGAAGAGTTCAGCATTTTCTGTCACAAGCAAAGCAGAGTAGTGGGAAAAGGAAAGGCTGCGGGGCCTTAGAGAATTGCATGCTGTGATCTTTAATTTTTGTATTTGTTGTTTCGTCAGCACAGCTTCCAGACAGCAGTGAGTTGGCCGGTGTCATTGTCACAGGCAGGAAGGGCCCACGAGGAAAATTAAAGATCATGGGTCACACCACCCCATCTAGGGAAATGACCACAGCAGGGCAAAGAGGGACACGGTGCAGAAGCTGGCGGGGAAAGCGCTCTGTGCTTGAGGAGGGGGACGTCCCTGGCTTCAGGCAGCGGCCAAAACTGTCTGCAGTAACCACTGGAAGACGGGAAACAGCACGCACATCCTCAAGATGTTAAGAAGTAACACAGTCAAAGAAAAGACAGTGAATTCAATAGGCAGAGTGGGGGACAGAAGGAAGAGCAGATGGCAGGCATAGGTTTGTGTTGTCTGTGTAAATAATTGCAGCATAGGTGGAGAGGAGCAGGGAAGACCAGAGTGTGGATAGAGCAGCTTGGAGAATCCTTTTAACAATACTTAGCCAGGGCCAGGGAGATAGCTCAGTGGCACATGTACCTGTCTGGCAAGCACAAGCTCCTGAGTTCTATCCCTAGTGCCCCCCAAGGACCCCCAAAACTAAGGCAGGCATGGAGCACAAGTCTGCAGGAGGATCACAAGTTTGAGCCCAGCCCAGGCAATTTAACAAGATCTTATCTCTAAACTTTATATACCGCTCAGTGTGCAAGCCATGGGTTCCAGTCCCCAATGCCCTCCCCCAAGAGAAAAGAAAATCAAATTGTAATAAACGACCTTTTAAAGACTCTGGAGATTAGCCAAAGCATACAAGTTCAGAAATGCTCTCTCAAGTTAGAATGACTCAAGAAGAAACAGAAAGTTTTCAATAGATTTTTTAAAGTAGAGAGATTAAATCAGCAATCAAAATAGCAAACCATAACTAAAAGTCCTGGGCCAGATGGCTTCACTGGCTAATTCTACCAAAACATTTAACAAATTAGCCTCAACCCCCAAATTGTTGTGGAAGTGTCAAGAGAACTTACTGAAAAAGGACTCTGAAAAAGAAGGATAAAATTGATCCGCTTACAATTCCAATTTCAAATTCACCATATAGCAACGATAACCAAGAAAGTGTGTACAGACATGGGGAGAGCCGCGGACGCAGAAGGGAGCTCCTGAGGAGACGCCTTCCGGCTGCGGGATCCTGGTGCTTGTGAGATGCGGCCCTGCATAATGAGCGGCTCATTTATCCTGCAACACTGGACCAAGCGGCACCGCCATGCAGAGAGAGGACAGTAGCCTGCAGCCTGGCACCAGAACGAAGGCAATGGAAGGCGTCCTCCTCCGGCAGGGATGAGAGGCGGGAGAGAGGTAAAGGGATGCCGCTCGCTCTGTGCGGGAGGGTACAGGAGGAGGCAAGAACCCTGGGAGAAGGAGGAGGAGGCAGGGAGACAAGGGCTTATGGGCTGGGCGGGAGGCAAGCATGTGTGGCTGGCAGAGTCCTGACAAGTGCTGACTGGGGAAGGCTTGGAGGGCACAAGAAGACGAAAGAGAACATTGAGGTTCATGTGGGAAGAAGACGGTGATGACCTGGGAGCAGCACAGCGGTGGCTTAGGAGCCCCACACCACGCCGGCTCGCCTTCAAGGTCACTCTGCAGACCCTTCGTGACACCACTCAGATCGTAATCTAAATTAAGCTAAGCTGTGACGCTCGCAGAGGAATAAAGTGTGCTCGTGATGTTGGGTTGGACAGAGTTTCCTCCCACACGACTCCAAAGTGACTAAACAGAAAATTTTTTATACATTTGACATCAGCACAATGAAAAATGTTCCATGTACCAGTAAAAAATGAATAGACAAGCTATGGACTACAGTACAGTATTTCTAGTTCATATATCCGATAACATGCTTTCATCCGGAATATATAAAGAATGTGTACTATTCAAATTCAAAAGCAGGTAACTTCACTTTAATTTTTTCCAACAACATAGTATAGTTACCAGAGCCCAAGTCTTGCCCTTTTTCTGTTATTCTTTAGGGCTTTTCCTTTAAATCTTTTGATAGCACTGTGCAGAATTATAGGTGGGAACTATTTGCTTAGTTTTACCTTTGGATTATTAGTTATATGTATACAAAATGGAAGAGATTTTATTTCACTTATTAATCTTTTATTTATCCTATAACCTTGCTCAGCATATTTATTAATTCTAATCACTTTTCAGTGGATTAGTAGTATTTTGTATGCACGATCATGTCCCCTGGGAGTGGGCAGGCTCCCAGGGGACAGAGCGTGGGCCGCTCCAGGCACTTAAGGAACATGGCTGTTGGGACGACGACAGCACCCACCTGTAACGGGCCTCCACTCAGTGTCTGACTCCAGCCTCCCTCTTGGGGAAGGCACGGTCCAGGGCATTGTGGAGGGCCCAGCACAGGGTGGGGCAGGAAACCAGGCCACAGAATGTCACCAAACAGGGTGGGACAGGCTTCCCAAGAGGAAGTAGAGAACTGCAACTCACCCCTCCCCAGAATACACGGTGGTTTCTGACATCAGTCAGAGAAGGAATTTCATGACGCATCACTGTGAGTATAAGAAGGTGCACTGGGAGAAAATAGGGGCCTTTGTTCCTGGGAAGAGGGCAGAAGGATGCAGGGAGGCGGGGCGGGCGAGAGGATGGGGGGACCAGGCGGGGGTCTGTGCGCCAGCTCCCCATGGTCAGCATATGGGCCAGAGAGGCATCTCGCTCAGCAGGGAGTGGGGCCTGCGTGTGGCCTTGGGGTGGCCTCCAAATGGATGCGCATTTTTATGAGGTGTGATTCAGAAGAGTGTGCATTTAAATTTTAAAAGTTATTACGTAAAAGGCACACCGCCATGAACCGCTCAGAATCCCCCAGCTCCCAGTGTGCTCACACACGGTCCTGGCCGCTGGCTGCAGCCGCTCTGGAGCCCTGTTCCCCAAGTGTCTCCAGCTGTGCTGTCCTGGCTGCCTCCACGCCCTAAGTCCCCTCAAAACACTGACCTTTCACGGTCATTCTCACTTTGGAAAGAGCCAGGAGCTGCCAGGCGCCCACTCTGGCGACTAGGGGCAGTGAGGACCCTGCCAGCGCTTCTCTGAGCTGCCTTTCCGCCGCGCACAGCTCTCACCACGGTCTTGCTCACACCTCGAAAGACACCCAAGGAAGGTAAGCGTGAAGTGAAGGGAGCATTGTGAGGTGCGCTCACCACACTGCTTTTTGCAGTAGTAAGTTTTAAAATGTGAATATTCGTGTTTTCCCATTACCCCTTGTGCTCTCCGTGGGGCCGGCACTGGGGCAGCGGTCAGGCAGCAACCCTGTGCCGCTTGTGGGAGGTGACACAGTCAGAGGACAGAAGCACAGACAGCTTCTTGCACCCTGTAGACCCAGAGGGCTTTTGCTCTGGAGATTTTGGGGTGAGTTTCCTGGAAAGCAACCTGGCTAGAGTGACTGTGTGTGCTGAAGCTGCAGTCTTTCTTAGAGGTAGGATTTTGAAATTACGGTTCTCTGTTCTTTCTACTTGTCTTTATTTTTCTGTCTGAGCTCAGGAAGTTATCAGAACCCCGACCCAGGGTTCCGCTGCCCTGAGCCCTTTAGACTTTTTCCGCAAGAGTGGAAGCAGAAGGAACAGGCCCGTGGGTGGATGGGCTGAAGGTTCTCCAAGGGATGCTGGTGACCTGTGGCTGAGAACAGGCGACTGAGCTCCAACAGGAGAGACGGGGTGGAGAAAAGCCTGGGAGGGGCTCACAAACAGTGGGAGGGATTCCGTGGCTGGCCAGACACAAGGTGGAAGACACGGGAAGGACATGAAAAGTTCGATAACATTTTTACTTGGGCTACAGGGGTCGTTGGGCAAGGTGAGGACCCAAGAGGAGGAGGGGACAGGATGGAGATGTGGCCATCACGACGCTGGGCACACGGCTCAGCTCTGCTGCAGAGAGGCTGAGGGGACACAGGCTGTGCCATGGGGCCTGGGGCGAGCGGAGGCAGCCCAGGAGCCCACGGGAGCCGCAGCTCAGACCAGAGTGCAGATGCTCCAGAGCACGTGGGGCAAGAAAAAGCAGTGCGAGGCTGGGCCCAGTGACCCAGGGAGCCGGAGCTGGAAGGGCACAGCCGGCGTGGTCGTCTGCGCTGCGAGAGGGGAACTCTCAGGAAGCTGCCCCTGTGACACCACCTGGGCCACTGGGGACATCTGGGAGCCTCCACAGCTTGGCAGGGCTGGCTTACAGGGCACAGCAGCAAGGGGGTCACCGCTGGAGAAGGAGTGTAATGTGAGGGGGGTGTGACATGAGGCAGAGGGGCCCAGGAGTGTGGGAGGCTTCGCTGGACACCAAGGAGACATAATTATGCTGAAATGTTGGCAGAAAATGGGTTCTGTGATCCTGCACCCAGGGGACTGCAGCGCGGGCTCCACTCGCAGCCCAAGGAAGGGCTGGCCATGCCCTGGGAAGGCGGGTTGGGCATGCTGGCTGCCACAGCGATCGTACTGTTAATAAGGAGTGGTGTGAAACACCAGCAGGAGTGGGTTCTAGACACAGCTCAGAGAAGGAGCCAGGGAAGAGGAAGGGGAGCAACACAAGGGGATGCACTCGCCATGTGGAGAGGCGGGAGTCAGCCGCTCATCACCAAGCCCTTCCTCCACACCAGGCGCTCTGCCAGGGGTGGGCATAATGGGGCACAAAGAAACTCTGTCTCTGCTCTCAGAGCTCACAGCTAGGAAAGCGTACACACGCACCGTATCTCAGCCATTGCATGTAGCAGGGTGGGAGAGATGGGGTTGTTCAGAGATGGGGAGGGGGAGCCTAACCTTGACAGCAAGCCTGAGGGCCCAGGAGGCTTCCTGGAGTGGATGCCACCAAACCGAGGCACAATTGCCCTGGACGGGTCCAGGCAGCCAGGCAGGACAGGAGCTAGCCTGGGCTGGGGAGACTCGCAGTGGAGTCTGCTGGATGCAGGGTAGGAGCTCTTGGGAGCGCCTTTCTCCTGTGCTGTGGAAAGTTGAACTGAGAGTGAGACCTGGCTGGGATGGCTGTAGTGGCAGCCAGAGCTGCGTGACACGTGTGTCCAGCACTGCTGAGGACATTGCTCGTGCTCCTGGAGCAGGGCTAGAGCAGAGCAGCAGCGAGGCCTGCAGAGGGCGCTACAGGGAGAGGGCGGGGAGCTGAGGACGCTGCCCCGTGAGGATGGCACGATGCCCCCAAGACAGAGGAGCAGTGTCCGTCGAGGAGAAAGCCATCGCCTTCTTGTGGCTGGGACAAAATGCTGAGCACTCACACTGTGACGGAGGACAGGTTCACTCTGGTTCACAACTTCAGTGCAAGGTCAGCTGGCTCCAGGCAGGAACTGTGGGGTGGAAGGGTCTGGCGGAAGGAAGTGGCTTGCATCATGGAGACCAGAGAGAGGGGAGCAGGGACACATCCTTCCTGGTTGCACCCCAGGGACCACCTTCAACCAGGTCGCGTGTCTTAGCAGCACATAGCCATGACACCCCGCTGCCCAAGCACTTTGGCACAGAAAAGCTTTGGGGTTCATTTTTGATCTATGACATAGCAAGCAGAACCAAGAGGGGCTTGTTGATGACGTCGGGGTGTGGAGAGATCACAGTGCAGCCAAGAGTGCAGGCAGTGGACCTAAGACAGCAAGAAGCCTGGGTGGCCAGAGGCTGAGTGCCAAGAGACAGGTGGGGTCAGCAGCTGCTGTAGGGTAAAGAAGAAAACACACCAGGGGCACAAGCACGGGAAAGTGGAGAGGGGGCCATGCATGTGCAGCAGATGACAGGCTGGGGGCTTAGGGAACAGCCCAGTGCGGTGCGGGGGTGGGGTCCTGTCCCTGGTGCCCATCCTGCAGGTGGAGGTGGGCAGGGTTGGGGTGGATAGTGACAGCACCCGAGCCGGGCGTGGCTGCTGGGTGACCAGTGCTCCATTCTGGAGACAGAGCACCCGTGTCCTTAGAGCTCTGTGCCTGACTTCACTGTAAATTCACTAGTCCATGAATTTGGAGGATGGCCCATTTTCTTCCATCTCTGCTGTCTCCACGTTCACCCCGGGCAGTGCCTGTGCTGCTGAGCATAAAAGAACCGCCTGACAGGGCAAGACTCGCTGTTAAGCACAATGCGCATGTCTTCAAACCCTCTAGACCTGGTGGTTTCCCTTCGCCGTCAGCAGCGAGACCAGTGTGGGCAGTGGTGGGCAAGAGCATGGGGCCCCCAGCCAGCCTCGAGCTCAGCGACCCTGCTGTGCTTCTCCCTGCCTGGCGCCCACAGAGGGGCACCGAGACCTGAGCCCTCGAGAGCCGGGCAGGCACAGGGCCTTCAGGAAGGGCCATTTCCTGCCTCGCCCCAGGTGAAGCCCAGATGGAGGCTCACGCGCACGGGCCTTAGCTCGGATTCAGAGCAGCAGCCCAAGACCAGGAGCTCGGGAGACACCACCCCACGCTCTGAAAGGGTGTCTGACTGGGGGTGGGGTGGTGACTACATGAAAGGAGGAAAGGGCTTTCCTGGAAGATGCCCCAAAAGCCAGTCCCCATGGAAGACTCCCAAGCCCAGGGTCCTCAACTGGGCCACCTGGCTCTCTGCCTTGAGGCCAGGTTTCCAAGGAAACAAAAGGTCTCTAAGAAGCCAGTGGCTGCCTGGTGGCTGTGCTTCCTGGAAAGAAACCAGTGTGAAAAGAAGGACAGCTTGGTCCCGGAGGCCAGGCAGTGGCCCTGCCAGAGCTGCTTGCAGCTCACAGCGCACACAGAAAACTGCAGCAGTGGGATGCATGGGACGGGCGACGGAGCTGCTCCGATGGAGAAGAGCACCCTGGGAAGCAGCCCTGCGCCCCTCCGGAAGGCCCAGCTCCCAGCTCCAGAGCCTGATCCACACCAGACCCAAGTCGTCCAGCAGGCGGCCACGCTCCACTGCCTGCCCTAATGAGCCAAGAGGGCAGCAACGAGGCGTCAGCGGTGGCTTCCAAACCAGTTTCTCCACAAAGCACTTGCTTTAAGCAGAGGCTGAAGACTGCTGCCAGCCCTGCGTCCTGTGCAGCCTCCGTGGTAAGGCTTCAGCTCGGCCGTTTAGGTTCAGAGTGGCCACAGACAACACATGAAGGAACGCATCTCAACAAAACTTCATTGCAAAGACAGACAGCGAGCCACGGGTGTGTAGCAGGCCATATTTTGCTAGCCTCTCACTCTGAACTTTGAAATCTGATAATACACTAAGTTACTTTTCTCTTGTTGCTGAGGCAAAATACCCAAAACCCAAAGTTAAAGAGGAAAGGTGTGTTTAGCTCATAGTTTGTAGAGATTTCAGTCCAAATCGGCTGGCTCCAAGGCAAGGCGGCACCGCAGAGGCGAAAGGGTTCATGGCAGGCAGAAGACAGCTGAGCAGCGAAGAGCCTCACAGCCTCTTCCTGCCCCTTTATCTCACCCAGATCACGGAGCTCTGGGGCGCTGAGCCAATCAGTGGGTGACTCCGCGCCACCATGCCCTGGCCCAGCAGTGCGCCGTGGCCCCTCACACACCCCAGATCCGGCCAGCTCTGAAGAAGCCTTACCTGCGACCACGCGAGGCCTTGGGAGACAGCTAGACACAAGCTATAACACCCCATCACCATGCTGGATATTGATATGTCACCGGCCAGGGACAGGGAGCCTTGTATCTCCCTTCTGTCAATGACATAGCTGCCAGGCGGTGGCCAAGCAGGAGGCAGAGGGGAAGAGGGAGTTGATGGAGGGAGCAGTGGGAGTGGGGAGGCTAAGGACAACAAGTAAGGCTGGGAAAACCACAAGGCACAGAGCTCAGCTTCGGCAGCCCAGGGTCCCCCAAGGGGCTTCTGTGGGGACCTGACAGTGTCTGCCAGGCTGCGAGACACGGCGTTCTCAGCACCCAGCTCTCCTCCCATGACATGGATGAGAGCCCTCCAGGTGGGGACCCAGGGGCTCTGGGCTCCGCTACTGCAGGTCCCAGGACACACACAGATCTGTCGAGGTCTGTTGCGGCAGCCCACGTGTGGCCAGCACAGGTGCCCCGTGTGCGTGCCTCTCGGCCCTCACTACTCACAGCCGTCGCCTCACTACTGGCTGGTGTCAGCGTGAGATTAGCTCATCAGGCAAAGCGGCAGCAAGCGCCTCTGATCACCCCTCTCTCTGGGCAGCTTCTGGCTACCTGTTGCCTGGAACACACTAAGGCCTTCCTCCCCTGGCCTCGCCCTTGATGTGAAATGTGTGATTTTATCCTCAGGAGGGGGTTACCTCAGAGCAGAACTGGCGAGGTTAAGCATTATCTGTAAAACACATGCGGCTGAGCCACAAAATGAATTACATAATATATCAGGCGTCCACCTGGCTCTCAAAACCTGCAAACACATTTTGACTTGGATGGGTGTGCATTTTATATTTTGCCTCCCTGCCCGTGAAGGTAAAAATGACCTTGGTTCTTAAGAAGTGAAGATATATTGGTCGAGAGAACCAACCCCATTCCATTTCATTTAGCCTCCACTAAAACTGCAAGAAGCGAAAATAGAGATGGAATTTATTTTACTATATATTGCCTCATTTGAACTTTAGTAAGCCATCAGCTTCTAAAGAAAACCCTCCCCATTCCGTAATCCCCTACTGATGGCATGTTAAGGAAATTGCCCTGACTGCATTGATTCTGAGCTTCACGGTACAACGGACCCGCCTGTGCTCACCAGGAAACGTGCTGGCCTGGCCGTCACCACAGGGATGGACCTGCTGACCTCTGCCTGGTACACGCTTCTCCAGGGCCGGTTAGTGTGCAGGCGACCGCAGCCGCTTTGACCTTGCCTCAGAAGGGCAGTGGGAGGGAGGAGGCACCTGCTGTCCCGAGGACCAAAGAGGAAGGCGAGACATCCAGGCCAGGCCAGCCTCGGTCTCGGCCTTCTTAGGGGCAGAACGTCCCTTCACAAGCAGCACAGGTAGCCCTGAAGCCAGGCCCAGGGGCTGCTGGGCCCCTGAGTCCTCCCTGGAGCGGGTGCAGCAGGAGATGACACAGGTGCCGGATTGCAGTGGGAGTCAAGGTCTGCACGGGGGGTAGTGAGACTGCTGGGGCGCTGCACTGGGGGGCAGGGCAGCAGAGAGTCAGGGAGTGGACCGAGGAGAAACCAGCGCGGCGAGCAGCAGCCGGATGGACTTGGAAGGCGAGAGGGCGGAGGCTTTGCTGTGCGGGCTGCAAAGCCTCCGTCTGACCCTCACGACAGCAGCTCAGGGTGGGCAAAGAAGGAGAGGAGCAGGGCAGGAGGGAGGAGCAGAGGGAAGAGAGGACCCCAGCGGCAGCGGGGGAGAGAGCTGGGCTTAAAAGTGACCTGGACCCTTGTCCAGACATTACTGCCCCTCAGAGAGGAAAGTGGTGGGGATCACAAAGGCAGACAGACTCCCACAATGCCCAGCCTGGGCTCCTCTCCTCCTTCTGCTCTCCACACCCATTGTTCTGCAGAACGCACCCACGACAGCTGTGCCACCCAGGAGCCACTGGAGGTCCTGAAACCGAGCAACCCCACTGGGCCCAGCTTCTGGGGTACCTGGGATGCTTGTGAAGGGACTTCCTGCCCCCAGAAAGGTGGAGGTGTCCTAGCCTTGGCCTGGACGTCTTGCCTTCCTCTTCCGCCCTCAGGACAGCAGCTAGCCTCCTCCCCTCCTCCACCACCTGTCCCCTGTTGAGCAGCCCAGGGAGCACTCACAGCCACAGGCACCCACGTAGGATTCCCTCTGCTCGCCACGTGCCCCCAGGTCCTGCGATGGCAAAATTCAGTTGTCAGCATACCTGGCTGCAGGTACTCAGGGGGTTGGTTGCTAAATGCAAGGTCTGCCAACTAGGAAGGGCTTCCCTGAGATGTGGCACTTGAGTTGGCAGACAGAGCCAGAGGGTTGCAGCTGCACAGGACACAGTGCAGAGGAAGCTGAAGCCAGCCTCTCCCACGAGCTGAGCCTTCTCCTCAGACATCAGTGCTTCTGGGGCCTCAGCCCAGGGCTCAGCCTGGCAGCCTCGGGCTGGGGTGCAGCATGCCTGGACTACAACAGAGCCACAGCACCCACTTCCTGGGTTCTCCTGTTTGCAAACAACCATCCACAGGATTTTGTGGCCTCCATAACCACATGAGCCAATTCCCCTAATGAGTCTCTCATCATTCCTAGAGAGACACAGACAGATGGACAGATGGTTGATAGGTAGAGATAAGTGGTGGAGGATAAATATAAATGTTAGATGGTAGAGAGATGATAATTGGGTAGACAGATATGGTAGGAGAAGTAGAACTATAAATGATAGAAAACATATAAGAGAGAGATGGATGATTGTTTGGTATGATATAGATGTTACGGGTGGCTGGATGGACCCCTGGGTGGGTGGCTGCCTAGAGATCAAGTCCATTTTCTGGCCCCGTGGGCAGCCCTGGCCAGCACCATTCCCATGGCTTTGGAGATGCACATTCAGAAACAAGGTGACTCCCACTGAAGGTGCCTTATGATCACACTTTTCCTGTCACTTCTCTCCTGGAGCCGACATGTCACTCCACAGAAGCTGACCTCATGGACCCTCAAGATGTCCTCCTTCAAGAGGGGGAACCCTAAAGGGATTGCACACTGGGCCGCATGTCCCCCACCAGCAAGGGAGTGCTCAGGACTGAGTTTTGGGTCAGCGAGGCAAACTGTCCTTCTCCTGACGATGCTGCCACTTCCTTCCAAGAGTTGTCCCTTGCCAGGGCCATCCTCAGAGCCCACATCTAGAATAACGGCCCAGTAGGGGGACAGCTCCACCACTCCTGAGCCCATGATGGGGTGAGACAGACCTGCTGCACCCGCCTCATACTGGTCATCACACATGCGCTGAGTGCCGGGACCAGCAGGAAGTCCACCCAACTTCTCTATCTCTGCAGAAAGGAAAGGCAGCGAGGGCAGGTGTGAGTGGGCACAGGGGCAGGGAGAGAAGGCTCAGCAGCCCACAGGTGTGTGTGGAATGACCTTGAGCTCCGATGACAGGACAGAAGTGGCACCGACCAGCATCCACCTCTCCAGGGTAGATCCACATCTCGCAGGACAGTT
>NDGM010851468.1:0-13140 GCA_002564305.1 Octomys mimax
AAGACTCCTTCACGCCTGTGGTGAACTCTCTAGACACACCAGTAGTGACTCGCTACCTTAGAATTCACCCCCAGAGCTGGGCACGCCAGATCGCCCTAAGGCTGGAAGTTCTGGGCTGTGAGGCCCAGCAGCTCTACTGAGGGGCTGCCACACTCTCCTCTTCAACTCTGGAATGTTCCTTGACCTGAGGCCATCCCTCTGAGGCCTTCGCTCTGAGGCTTCTGGGTTGCATACCACCCCACACTGCCTAGAGCACTGTCCTTTTTATGAATTTAAGCTGTACACTGCCTTGAAACCTCCCAAATCATTAATCATGCATTTCCTGAAAAGTTAGGACTCACACAGCCACCACTTCCTCTACTGTGAAAAAATGGTCTGTCGAAAGCTGCCAGAAGATATTCATGATGTAAGCATTTCTGATTAAGCGTCATACACTTGAAGGAAGATTCTGACTTGGTTGCTCTCCTGGTCAAGCACAGAACCGAACAGGTTTGTGACCGCAGCCACACACCCTTAAAACCAAAAGGCAAGTTATTTTCACAGTCTGCAAAATGGAGATAAGAGTTACTACATTAAAGTCTATTTGATTAAATTTAGTATCAGAACAATGTATAAATAAAGCCATTCTGTCTTAATTCTTCTTTTAATTTTTGAAAACAATTTGTGTTCGATATCGCTTTGGGTTCTTGTCTGAATTCTAATCAACAAAAACAGGGTAAGAATATAGAACTATTGGGAACTCTGGAGTAAATGAATATCTTTTTTAAGTTTGTGATGACCAAGAAAATTAATGGAAATAATGGGGTTCTAAAAACATATTTTAAGATTCCTGTGGAAAAAATGAGGGAAAACCATTGTTCAAATAACACAATAACAAAATGGAAAATTGCGGCTAAAATAACGGAACAACAATGTAATAGAAAATTTTATTTCATGACTGAAAACCACTTATAGAATTAAAATTTAAACCACTCTTCTATAGAACTTTGTGATCGCATTTTGACATTTTTCCCATTGAGTATACATCTCTATTTTGCAAATGCCCTCAAAATCAGTTCTTTTTCTTTCTTGCTAGTTTCTTTAGTAACAAGTTAAATAAAACACTGACATGTACAAATGCTTTTGAGAATTGTATTTTTACTTGAGAAGTAAAAACATGAAGAATTTTTTCAAGACAGGATGTTGCTGTGCAGTTCAGGCTGACCTTCAACCCACTTTGTAGCCCAGGATAGCCTCAGACTTGCAGAGATCCTCCTGCCTCAGTCTCCCCAATGCTGGGATTATAGGTATGCGCCACCATGTCTAGAGTACAATGATAACTTTAAAACAAATAGAGGCATTATATAGCAAGATGGATACTTTAGAAAAGCAAATCAATGATTGCATTGAACTGAGCATAAAATGTGCTATAATTTGTGAGTGGTGAAATAAAATAAGAAAAAGACCTTCAATCTGAGAGAAGAGCTCATAGAAAGAGTAAGAGAGAAATGGCAGTTGCTATGCAGTGGACATAAAGTTTCAGTATAATGCCGAATCTTAGCAAGACCAAGACAAGCCATCCCCCGGGGCCGATGTTAAATTTCAGGGTTAACAGACATATAAAGCTCTACAGGTCTAACATGCAACACTGTGGCTGATGATTTCATCCATATTGCTAACCAAGATGAGACTTTCAGTCTTATGAATTTTTATTTCTCCAAGTAAAGAACAACTCTTCAAATATCTTATCAGAAGCAAACATTACGTATGAGAACAAGAGGTAAGGTGATGTGGTCAGTTGGGGGAAAGTATTAACTTGTCATTCTTCTGAAACTATCAATTGAGAAAATCCAGAAGCAATTCCACTTCTCCTACAGCACCCTAAAATAAAGACCAGGAGTTGGTGAGTTTGAATAATTGTGGAAGTTGAGGTGAAAGGTAAACCAAGGAAAAGTATTTGAGAAAATATCTAACTAGGCAGTTTGAGATGTAGCTTAATCTAACAGACCTATCAGCTCCACCAGAACATAGGGCTTGATTTTCCTGAGTGGGGCGGATGAGGGACTTGTGACCTGGGAAACACCCGGCATGACTCAGGCATCTCTGGGGGTTACCTGGGCCTGCCCATCCCCACCAGTCCCTAGTGGGCAAGAGTATAAATCCTGAATCCGTTGTCTCAAGGAAAGTCAGGCCCTGAGACACACATTTTCTGCACCCTATAAGATCAAGCTAAAGCAGCATTTACAGAAACTGCAATTTTGTGCAGTCCCTTCCCTTCCCCTTCCCTCCCTTGCTAGTTTTTTCTGAGTGAATTCCTTAAATAAATTACATGTACTTGAATTCCCATCTCAGAATCAGCTTCTAAGTGACCCAACACCCATGTTGCTATTTATATTGGAATGTTATTAAGTTAACTCATTATTAAATGGAGTGTTGAAATCTTAGTGATATGGCATCATTCTATTAAAGACTGATGTGGTAGGCAGTTGCCAAGGCAGTCTCAAGTATCCAGTGACTTCTGCAGTTTATGTTGTGCCATTGCCCGCAGGCAACTGGGCCTCTAACCAGTAGAATGGGGCAAAACTGGTGGGACGCCCTTCCGCAGCTAAAGTAACACTTGCTGTTTCTCATGCAGCTTCAGCTCTTGGACAAGCCAGCGTTGTGTTCCCACCTAGCCTGAGAACTTATTTCCAGCCAGCAGCTGCTTAGAACGTGACTGTAGCCTCTTGCGCCTGCTTGGAAAGATGTCCTCCACAGTAGCGGTCACGTGAACAGCCGTCAGCATAAATTGTATAGTTTCCATGGTTCTGCATATGAGTTAGCTGCTCTGACATTTGCATTTAAAACTAGCGTTGCACAATATAAAAATGAACAGTAAAATTTGTGCTGGTTAATTCAAATTATTAATTTTTTCCTCAAAAAAAGAATAACCAATTGAGAAAAAAAAACAACAAATTCCTACTACCTTTGGCTTAGTGATGAATAAGGGAGAACTACAAAGAATAACTGGTAACCTTTTTCTTTTCTTCAATGTCACCAATTTGAGGGTAAGTTCTCAGTTCAAATAGAGAGTAACTTAGGATCACAGATGCTAATACCATATTTTACATTCCCTTTGAACTTCACAAAACTCCTATGTTCACTGGCATTGTAAACGCTATGCAAAATAAAGTGTCAAAAAATGGAAAGGAACCTGAACACAGCATTTATTTACTGTGCTCATGTGCATGCACCATTGTCCCATTGAACCACCGAGAAACAACATCAAAGATAAAATGATTAGCCAGGCATGGTGGCACACGCCGTAATCCTAGTACTGGGGATTTTTAATAAAATTAATGAAAAAAAAAGCATGAGTCAAGTTAAACCTATCCTCCTTTAGGTTGTCGGTGTCAGGTATTGTGTCTAGCAATAAGAAAGTTGAGTAATACAGAAAATTGTTCCAGAAAGGTGGTGTTCTTGCTGTGATTGTGCGTGACTGCAACAGCAAGCAGAAATCCTGAAGAGCAACACTCAGGATTTGGTGACAGATTTATTTTATGTTTGAGGGCAACTGAGTAGGATTCAGTTGTTCCTGAACAGTCAGGCCCTAACCTCGGGTGGTCTCAGGCTTGCTTGGGATTTAAGCAGGAAATACAGGCGCAGAGTACTTGGCTGTCTTTGATTGGTTCCTACAATATGCATCACAATGACCAACTGTTGCTAGGAGACAGGAGCAGTGGGAACTGGAACAGGAACTAACTGGGCAACTAAAAAACTGCGGGGGTGCACTTTCTGCTACATGATCACATGAAAGAAGTCAAATGGGTAGTCAGTCATCCCGTGATCATATTAAATAATTTCCCTCTACCAAGTTGAAATGTTATCTTTATCGTCTGTTAGATTCCATGTATACACTATTGCAAGGTTTAGCAAATAAAATCCCATGGAATTCTTCAAGCCTAAGAGGTTACAACTAATGAGAGAATAAGTGTTGGTATCAACACAGATGTAGATGTCTGTGTCAGCTGTCAGGGAGAGGGAGGCTGGGGGAGGACCAAGTGCACTTGACAGTGTCACCTCCCGCCTTGGCCTCCCGAGTGCCCAGATCACAGGTGTGCACCAGCACAACAGGCTCGCTCTGGCTTCACGGCTAGGAAGACAGAAAAAAAGAGCAAATAATCACAAATTAGTAGACCAGGGCTGCAGTAGGAGACAGTGTTCCTGGGGGGGGGAATCTATGAAAGTGATCAATAAAGAAAGGTGTTAGAAGAGATAAGGTCAAATTATAAAAAAAAAAAAAGAAGAAGAGATAAGGTCAGAAAATAATTGGCCAGTTTGCAAGAAGAAATGGAAGGAAATAGAGTGTGGAAGTGTGGGGATTTTCAGATTCTCTGATTGTAAGTCGATCAATATTTTGAGGTAAGTTTACTGACATAGAGACCTATTGGCTGTAAGCAGTACTCAGATCTTGCCCCTTCTGTGAGGACACCAGTGTCGAAGGCCAGAGAGACAGTTCAGTAGAAGGGCACTCTGGCCAATGCTCACTGCAGGAGCAAGTAGAGAACAGTGGGCTGGGACAGCCTTGTGGGCCACGGCCAGTGGTTGGAAACTCCTCCTGGTAGCAGGATCGGGGCTTCAGCCAGGTACGCATGGCAGGCTTCTAGGGGACTTCTGAGGGCTTCCCATTCTACCTCTGCACATGGGAATGTCTGCAGCGGTTCTCCTCTTCCTGTGCCATCAGCAGCGATCAGGAGCAGACAACTTGCAGTTCATAAGTCACTTAGTTGGAGCCATACCCAGACTTGAGAGAACTGAGTGTCACCCAGATACTCTGGACTTTGAAGTGGAGATGGTGATGACTGAAGGAAAGGGTGTGTCACGGGTCAGCAATGGACTTTGATGCCAGGGTCTCATTCAGGTTCAATGGTAGGGAGAAGAAGGGGAAGGTTGGACTGCCTGGCAAGTGCCACAAGGCCTCAGCGGACCCATCAGAGCTCTCCCGCGTTTCCCTGAAGTGATTTCCACCCCATCACCCTACTCTGGTCAGCTATGGGATTAAGCAGCTCTCTTCAGCAAGTACCACTGAAGGCTCTGCCAACTGGCCAGAGAGACAAGTCCAGGGCATGCGGGTGCTCAGAAAGATAAGTCTGTGACAGAGGCTGCTTGTGCGTTTCCTGGTCCTGTTCCTTCATCACAAGAAAAGTGCAAACAACAAAAAAGCCATCACAGAAATGAAGAGCCACAGAAGAGGAGAGACATCAATTAAAATGGAAAGAAAAGATGAAAAGCAGTATACAAAATGCACACAGTATTAAACAGAGATAGGCTTTAGTGAAAGTAGTATCAGAGGGGCCGGGGAGATAGCTCAGTAGAACAAGCGCTTGCCTGGCAAGCCCAACGACCTGAGTTCAATCCCCAGTTCCGCAAAAAAAAGAAAGAAAGAAAGTAGTATCAGAGAAAAAATGATAGATGCAGAACACACACAATTGCTTTCTTTGATGAAGAGATCCAAAATGATCACATAGAAAATCACACCTAAAATGAAAAGCTTTGAATGTTACAGCAAGACAGGAGCACTTAGGTCTATAGTCATAAAAGGCATTAGACACAGGGCACATAGTAGACCCTCGAGAGCAATCTTGGATTTGTAGTTCATGCATTTTGCAGCAAGGGTCGCAAACCACTTGTGCACCTGTTCCTCCCTCCTGCACACTCAGCTGTGCTTCACTACCAGCAGCTCCCTACCTGAGGCAATGTCCCTATACTTGGAAGGAGGTGAGCATCAGGCTTTACTGGTGCTGATGAATCTAAGAGATGCAAGTACAAGGAGTTTTTTGCTTTTATTTATTTTTTTTTTCTGTATTTTAGAGAAAGGTCTACAGAGTGTTCAAGGTCTCACTATGTAGAGCAGACTCGTAGTGATCCTCCTGTTTTCAGCCTCCCAAGCGCTGGGATTACAGGCGCGCATCACCACACCCAGTCGCAATTGCCCTCTCAGCACGCCCCAAGGGCGGGGCTGGCACAGCACACCGGAGATCGAACCCTGGTCCCCTGCACTTGCCTAAGTAGGCATTTTAGTCTGCTGAGCTATCAGGCCAGCCCTTGCTTTTATTATTTTTAAATTTTTTTGCAGTAGTGAAGATTAAACCCAGGGATAGCAACCACTGAGCCACACTCCAAGTCTTTTCTGTTTTCTTTTTTTGAGAAAGGTTCTTGCTAAATTGTGCAGACAAGTCTGCAACTTGCAGTCCTGCCACACCTTCAGAGTAGCTGGAATTACAGGTCTATACCACTGTACAAGGGATTTTTAGTACAGTTTATAATATTGAAAAAATAGAGCCAACTTAAATGCACATCAGTCAACACAGGCTGCAGCACTACACCTTCATCCTATGAGTATTACAGGTCACAGCATGTTCATGTGGTAGCATTAGCCTGTGGAGATATTTATGAAATATTGTTGCATGGAAAAGTAGATTAAAATAGAGGCTATGCAGCTTCATAAACTGGTTACTTAAAAAAGAAGCAAAGCATATCAGGTTTTAAACCAAGTATTACACATTAACTATCTCCTTGTAATAGCGAATAGGTTGTTTTCATTACTGTTGTTGCTCTGTCTGCACTTCCCAATATTTTTTTCACCAAACTGTACTGTTTGGTTAGCGCACTATAAATAGATCCTTTGAAAATGAATGAAGAAAAATGACCTGAGCACACCTCTACCACTACTTCCAATCCCGTGTACTAGAAAATGCCCTTCCTCTATTCTGAAGTCATCAAGCATTTTTTTCAATATGGAATATTTTAATTCATATCAAGAGAAGAAACTCTAAAGAGCCAGTGTGCCCTGGACTTCTACAGTAGCTTCCTGCAGGGAGAATATAGAAATGTAGCAGTTCAGATTTGCAATTTTTCTGTCTTCCTTTCCCAGAATTCCATGGGTGAACTGGTCCACTGAAGACGTAGTAGGGCAAGTGTGGTATCTGGGTTATTGGATTTCAAGACAGAGGAAAAGAATATGCTGTTACTTAAAGCAAGATTAAAATTAACTTGTCTTCTACCTTAAATTATCTTTGTCTTTATTTGTTCCTTCAAAAATGCAATTTCAAAATGTAAATAGCCTTATTACTGATTTTATTATACAATCAATACTTATGGCAAATTCTTTTCAGAAAATACTAAAGGAAGAAAAATCTTTGCACCCAGAAACAAATGCTGTTATTATCTTCTTGTATTTCCTTTCAAGCTTTTTATCTACCCAGAAGATTATTCTCTTAAACAACGTTTCTGCTTTAATAAATGTTAGGAAACAATAGGGCTGTGCTCCAGGATTCTAATATGAATCTTCAGGAGGGGATAAAATGGGCAGCATTTAGCAAACTAATGTTAAGATAAGATTTTTTAATGTAGCACATATGTCATTTAATTACTTCCCATATAAAAAGTAAAGGGGCTCCTATGTATTCATTGTTGCAAACGTAATGAAAATAATGATTTTTGTTTTGTATTGTTTTTGAGGCAAGGTCTCACTCTAGATTTTGTAGTCTGGCCTCAAAATCTCTGGGTAGTTCAGGTTGGGTTCAGATCTGTAATCCACCTGCCTCAGCCTCCCAGATAACAAAAGAGACAACAGACACAAACACTCAAGGAAGATAGAGTTGCTCAACAGATTAGCATGACGAAAAAGAAACCAAGCACTTTGTAGGAGAGCGTAGGAAAGACGGATTTAGGGTGTCTCAGGATTTGGCCAGAACCCCTTTGTGGCTCAAGAGTGTAAGCTATAAATTCATTTGAAAGATCTCACTTTGCTTTGAGAAGCAAGTGCTGCGACCACCTGCTCACAGGACGCTACCTAGGAAACATTCGCCGGGATTCATGCCACAGCGCTCGCTCATCCAGGCAGTCAGAGGCTGCTGCAGCCGTGCTCCAAGCGGGTTGGACTCCCGCACTAGCCATGGGCAGGTCTAGGCAGCATCCACATGGTGCTGCTTTTCCAGGCAGGCAAATGCAAGAGCTAGGGTGTCTTCCACCTCTATCTCAAAGGAAGGCCTGAGAGGCCAGGCAAAACTGTCTGTCGAGGCCGGAGCTCCTCCCCGGAGCCACCAAGAGAGCAGTGCACGCAGCTGTGGAAATGCGCAGTGGAGATTCCAGGAAGTTAGAGATACCAGGATTATGGAACATCTGCTGAGGAAAAGTACTGGCTGTGAGTGAAGCGAGCTCAAGATGGAGGCCCTCTGTGCTCCATCCAAAAAGTCATGGGGCCCAAGCCCTCTGGAACTCGCATCGCACCACCATGTACTCTGGATGTCAGATATGGAGCTACCGGATTTAATGTCTGCTCTGCTGGGTTTCAGTCTTGTTTTGATTTGTCTCTTTCTACTCTTCCTTTTGAAATGGGAATGCTCTCCCTGTGTCATATATCTTGGAAGTATGCAGCTTTCTTTTTGATTTGTACAGGGGCTCATAGTTAAAAGTTGCTCTGAGTCTCAAAGGAGACAGAACTTGGATGTTTGAACAGTGCCGGAAATTTGAGACTTTGACGACTCCTGAAGATGGACTTCTGGGTGTGGTAGCCCACGCCTGTGATCCCAACTCTCGGGAGGCTGAGGCAGGAGGATCCCTGTGAGTTTGAGGCCAGCCTGGGCTACAAACTTAGTTCAAGGCCAGCCTGAGCTACACAGGGAGACCCTGTCTGAAAAAAATCAGCAACAAACTAAAGATGAACTAAATTCATTTTGCATAATGAAATAGGGGATCACAGGGTGGGATGTTAGGGTTTAAATATGAAGTGTCTCAAAGACTGACATACAGAGAGTTTGATCCTCAGTGCAGAATGTTCGAAGGTGGAGCCTAGATGCGGGAAGGAGATGGCTGAGGAGATAACTTTAGGGGGCGGGGCATCTTGTCTCTGGCCCCGCCTTCTCTGGCTCTTCCCCTTTCACTCTGCTGCCAGGCCACCATTACATAAGTAGTGTTCCTCCGCCATACATTTCCACCAGGATAGAAATGGAGTAGATGACTGTGCTCTGCACTTTCAAAAGCAAGAACTGAAATAAATTCTTCCTCCTTCAAGATGCACATTCCTGATACTTTGTTAAAGTGATACAACCAAGCGACGAATACACTCCCTCCAAGTGACCTTTATTCTGTCTTCTAACACTATAACCTTCTCTCTAACCTTTATAAAAACTAAGTCAAGGCCAGGTGTGGTGCTGCCCACATGCTGTTCCAGTACTTGGGAGGCTGATGGGGAAGGATTGTGAGGTTGAGGCCAGAATGAGCTACATAGGAAGTTCAAGGCTAGCCTGGACCACATAGCACGGGGCTCCCAAAAAACAACAAAACAAAAACAACCTAACAAAACTAAGCCATACCGATGCATCCTTCTTCGTTTACTTGCATTATGTTTTAAGATTTGCATATATTAATGCCTGGGGTTATAGTTAGCCCATGTCCCACTCGTTCTATACAATGTCTATCATAAGAAAGAAACTGCTCTTTTGCCTATCAACTGCAGAAGGACACTTCTATTGTTTCTGGTGCTTTATCTTCTTTACATAAAGCATCTGTGGATATCACTGCACATAACTCATAGTGCACATATACAAATTTATCTAAGGAACATATCTTATTACAGGGCTGGTCAAAGAGTAAGTGAGCATTCCACTTTACGATACAGCACCAGCATCCCCAAGGCATTGCGCTGAGGTAGACTCCTCCCAGCAGTGTATGACTATTCCCACTCTCCTATGTGCTTCAGCACATGCACTACATCAGCCTTTTTACTATTTGGCCAAACCAAATTACATGCTATTGTTTTCTTCAACTGTATTTCTCTAATAATAAATAAGAGTAAAGATCTTTTTCTATGTTTATACGTCATTTTTCCTTTTCTCTGATGGAATTCCTATTAGTGAATTTTGCCTATTTTTCTAATTAGCAGTTTTGTTTATTCCTTATTGATCAGTAGGAATTCTTTATATTTTCTGTACACTAATTTTTATAAGCTATAAATGTGAAAATGCTTTCAATTTGAGGATTGTATTTTCACTCTTGATGGGATTTATTTTGATGAGTGGAAAAACTTATTTTAATGCAGTGAAATTTGACAATTATCTGTCTCCATGTTAGTGTTTTGTTATCTAAGAACTCCTTTACTGCCCCAAAGCCATAAAAGAGTTCAACTATACCATCTCCCAAAAGATTCATAGTTTCTTACCTTTCACATTTAAGTCCTTGGAGTTGATTCTTGTGTGCTGCGAAGGAAAGTCCATTTGATGTTTTCACATTGTGAAGAGCTGCAATTTTCCACTCAAGAACTTTGAACTGAACTTCTGTACCTAAAAGCAGTTCTAGGAATTGAAGTGAGTACGTGGTAGCCATAAATTCCAAGAAGCAATAAATCCAAGGAGCAAAACAAGATTCTAGACCATGACCACCTGAGATAGCCAATGATAAAAGAAAAAAAAAGACATGGGCTGTGGAGAAGAGAGCTCTGAGTCAGCTGCCTTGCCCTCGGGCGCTTTCCACTCTGAGTTCGGCCTCCATAAACACTAAGTCTCACTCAGGAGCCTCTCTCTACAGTTCTGACTGTAGGGGCTTCAGTAAGGCCTCACTTCACCTCTCACTATCCTATCTCTGTTACAAATATCACAGCTTAGTGACAGTCTGTCCTTTCCTTGCTGCTTTGCAATGCCACCTCAGTTACCTCATCCAGTACCTACATGTGCGTAAGTCTCCCCCTCACTTCCTCTGCCCACCCATTTTCTGTCCCCCTCAATCACCACAGCTGTGTCACAGGTCTTGTGATCTGAAAAGCAGATAACTCCATTTTGTCCTTCTAGAACACTTTGGCTTTGTTTTTGCTTGTTATAACTCCACACATATTTTAAAATTAAATGGGTAAGTTTCACAAATCAAAGATACCTGCTTGGGTTTTGGTCAAAATTGCAGTAAATCTCTAGGACTACACATTACTGAATGGCAAATGGGCTGTGCAAGAGCTAGCACCTTGAAGAAACAGTCTTAAAAATTACAAACATGATGAAGCTCTGTATTTTTAGTTCTTCTTTAGTAGATACCAATAGTTTCATAATTCTCTCCTTATAGTACACATATACAGCTCATCATTCATGGATATTTTCTAGTTTTGGATGTCATAAAGAAATGAAATCTTGGCCAGGGAGATGGCTCAGTGGAATAAGCGCTTCCCTGGCAAGCGCAAAGGCTTCAGTTCAATTCTTGGTTCCACTAAAAAAAAAAAAAAAAAAAAAAAATGAAATCTTTAACATTTTTTTCTATTGTGGGTGTATACACAATTGATTTTAGCAATCAGCCTCGATAATAATGTTTACTAATTTTAATAATTTATCTGTAGATTTGTGTGTGTGAGAGAAATTTGACTTCACATTTTTAATGAAAAGAAAAACAAAAACAGTATGAAATTTCAAAACAAGATTGTAGGAGAATAATGATGGTTAGTACATTGGGTATCATTATTTTCAAAGTAGTTGCTCAGATTACAGGATTTAGGCATGAAAAATTGATGAAACCATATAGGTCTAAACCTTTTCTTTCAATGAGCTAATAGCAATGTAGTATAACTACCTTAACTACCTTCTCTGTGTGTGTGTGTGTTTCTATTCATTTCCCTATTTTTCCTTTCCCCTTTTTTCTTTTCTCCCTTCCCCCATTCCAGTTTCTTTTTCTTTTTTAGCATTTTCTTTTTTAGCATTTCCCATTTTACAATATCTATTATACATTTTGGGTCTTATTTACTCTTTCAGTTTCTTGTACTGGGGAGACAATATTATGTTTACACAAGCGAGACTGATTTATTTCACTTATGAGTGTAGTCTCAACTTGTATCCATTTGCCTCTAAATTTCTTGAGTTTATTCTTCCTTATAGCTGGGTAGTACTCTATTGTATAAAAATACCACATCTTTTCAATCCATTCCTCAGTTCATGAGCATTTGGGTTGTTTCCAAGGTCTTCTATGACAAATCGTGCTGCTATAAACATGGATGAACGTATATCGTTGTGGTATGATGCTTATAAATTCTTCTGGAAAAAATATGCAGAAGGGGAATAGCTGGGTTAAATGAGAACTATAATTCCAGTTTCTTGCGAAACCTTCAGATGGATTTCCCTGAGTCTGCACTCCCCCCAACAGTGGAGAAGGTTCCTTTTTCCCACAGCTTCTCTAGCATTTGTTGTTGGTTCATTTTTTTGATGATAGTCATTCTTACTGGGTGAGATGGAATCTCAGTGTTGTTTTAATTTGCATCTCTCCAATGACCAATGCTGTTGAATCTCTTTTCAGGCATTTATTTTCCATTTGCATTTCTTCATCTGAGAAGTGTGCATTCATGTGAAATGCTCTTTATTTTTTTAATTTATGTATTTGGTACAGGATCTCACTACACAGCTCAGACTCGTAGTGATCCTCCTGCTTTGAGCTTCCCCAGCGCTGGGATAAAGGCATGCGCCACCACGCCCAGACTCAGTGGTCAGCTCAGCGTGCCCAGGGAGGCCAAGGCTGGCACAGCATGTGGTGCCAGGGATTGAGCCGCAGTTTCTGCACTTGCCTGAGCAGGTGCTTAGTCCATTGAGCTATCTTGCTGGTCCTGGATGCCCATTTTTATATCGGGTCTTTCAATTTGGGGGGATCTGATTTTTTTTAAACTTTTTATATGTTCTCCATAGTAATTCTTTGTCTGAGGGACAGTTAGCTACAATTTTTCCCCACTCTGTGAGTTGTCTATTCACTCTATTGGTGATTTCTTTTGATGTACAAAAGCTTTTTAATGGGATGAGGTCCTCGTTTTGACTCTTGAAGTACTGCCCATGCAGTCTGTGTTTTGTTCATGAACTCTCTGCCTACCTGTAGGTCTTCAAAATTTCTATGTATTTTCTCTTCCAGTAGATTCAGTGTTTCCATTTTAATATTTAGATCTTCGATCCATTTTGACTTTAGTTTAGTGCATGGTGATAGACCTGGGTCTTGTTTTGGTCTTTCACATGCAGAGAGACAGTTTCTCCAGCACCATTTATTAAAGAGGCTGTCTTTCTTCCAGTGAACATGTTTGGTCCCTTTGTCAAAGATAAGGTGGCTGGGGGCCTGGGAGATGGCTCAGTGGAATAAGTGCTTCCCTGGCAAGCGCAAGGGCCTGAGTTC
>NDGM010851596.1:0-11395 GCA_002564305.1 Octomys mimax
GGCTGAGCTGGCCACACACACTCTCTCTCTCTCTCTCTCTCTCTCTCTCTCTCTCTCTCTCACGCGCGCACTCTCTAAAATAAATAAATAAATGTTTAAAAAAAAAAAGCGTACAGCATACATTCTTTATCATTTGATCTGGGAAGAAAATGAGTGAATTTTCTGTTTTTAGATAGCTCCATTTTTTTTCATATAAGAAATATCCTTTCCCTTTTGCCATGAGTATAAGGAAGCTTAGAACTAACTGTTGAGCATTGTCTTCTATTATCTTTATTTTTGTACATTTTTGTTTTAATGCACCACAAATAACATTAGCACTTCGTTTGCTACAAAATAAATGTATGGAAAATATTTTGGCACTATGACAGATGCCCTATGAAAATATTCTTTGTTGATGTATTTTATTAAAAATGTCTTTGGTCAGCACCCCCTTTCACTCTCTTCCTAGCAATCCTACAATAAAGTTAATTATATATATATATTAATTTTTATTTGTATTATTCATTTTCCTTCTCTTAATATTTAGAATTTAGATTAATTATAAACCTTTTAGAGATGTTTTACAGTCACCCTAAGAAGCATTTCTGAACTGTCATTATAATCTCAGACAATGAGCTAAATTTGCACGTCCTGCTAAAACACCATATCTGCAATTAATCTTCAGGAGAAGCTATATGGCCTTTTCAATTTAATTCTTAATGGGCTGTGCTGTACATAATAAAATTACCACAGAGAATTCGTGGGTAGCATTTAATTAGTAGAAAAGAGCCTGGTTTTAAAGATTACAATTTCAAGATTTAATTTCTCAGACATAATGATTTTTTGAGAAAGATTATAAAACAGGAAGCATAGAAAGTGGTGTACTATGTAAACTATCTGAGAGGCTCTTTGTCCCTTAATTATTTGGGATGGAAGTACTACCATTCCTGCCTCCTTTACCGCTAGGTTATTCATGTTTCCTAGCTTCAGGGAATTATCTCACCGGATTACAAAGACTGACTGTACCTGTTGATGGAAAACTGAACTCTCAGTGTAGGAATCAAGTTCAACACACTATTCCACGTCATGGAGACTGCTGAGGTGTGCTGGCCCACACTGCACTCAGGCTGTGGCATGGCTGTCCCTGGTGCTGGCCGTGCTGGTTGGTCCGTCAGACTGGAGTCTACAGTAATTCTGAGCATTGCTGTTAGGGACAGGGCACTATCTCAATGAGTTCACATCCCTCCGGGTCTCAGCCCACACCAAGCAACTGGTCTCTGACACGCTTAAAGGCCCTTGAGGTTGGAATTCCTGACTGCTTTCAACTCTAAACTCATCACAGTGCTGGCTGAGAGCCTTTTGCCAAAAGCATCTCAACAGTTCAACTTTGCCCTCTGAGCATTACTGCCCTCTTCATTTGTAGCAAGTGCTATTTTCTTTCTTTTTTGCTTTTTCTTATGTATTTAGTATAGGGCCCACAGGGTCTCACTGTACAGCTTGGATTCTAGTGATCCTCCTGTTTTTAGCCTCCCAAATGCTGGGATTACAGTCTCAATCACCATCTCAGTGTGCCCTGGGGGCAGAGCCAGCACAGCATGCTGGGCATAGAACCCTGGTCTCTGCAACTGCCTAAGCAGGTGCTTTAATCCACTGAGCTATCTGGCCAGTCCACACAAGTGCTATTTTCAGGCTCCTACCTCTGTAAGACCCTTACACAAGAAGTTCCTTCTCTGGGTCAGATTCCCCTGGGGAAGTGAAATCCTGGGTCTGATTTTCTCCACAGTGCCTTGTACCTGGAGAAGTCAAAGTTTACAATGGTGAACCAAAGACACCCTACAGCCACTGTGGAAGACCTCAAAGTGGAAATTGTCTTCTCTGAGTATAGAATTTTCTCTTCCAAACTTTTCAGTGCTATTAAAGAAAAAGCCAACTGGAGCCAGGGAGATAGCCTGGATGTCTAATTGCCTGCCTTGCAAATGCAGGGACGTAGCTTTGATCCTGGTACCACATGCAGCAGGCCCTGGAGCCCTGGGTGCACCATGCAGGCCACCAAAACTGGGTGTGGTCGTGGCGCATGCCTGTAATCCCCGCACTGGGAAGGTTGCAAACAGGAGGATCACTGTGAGTCCAAGCTGTGTAGTGAGACCTTGTATCAAATAAATAAATAAATAAAAATAAATATAAATAATTTTTTTAAAAAAACTTAAGAAAACCCAACCCAATCCACATCTGTATAATAACTATTTTCCCCATAATATGTAAGGATAGAAGTTGCATCTCAGCTCAATTAACCACTGTTTCCAGACCTTTCTGAGACCAGCAAAGCAAGCAGGCTAGCTGGCACAGACACAAGAGTGCACTGTCCACTGTGGGACAGTGAATGGAGTGGACTGATTTGTCAGAAACCATTGTCTCCCAAGGAGCTCTTCTCCTGACTTCTTGTCAGGACTCGCCGGACCTGGAGGAAAAAGAAGAGTTTGTTTTCTGTTAATTAAGGATTCACCTGTAGGGTGATAACTTCTTTCCACTTCTAGGACTCCTGGGTAGAGGTACTAAATGTTTTCACAAAAGGAAATATCTCAGCATCAATAAGGAAGTCTTGGAAAAGGAAGGGAATTCTGTGCTGATTCTATGCTAAAAGAAAGGTGGTGTGGTTGTATTCGTTTGGTCACATTATACAAAAAGAAAAAAAAAATCTACATGATCTGGCGATGTAACAAGAGCCATACGCTTTTCAATACGTGAAGCAGAGAAGACTAAAGGAGAACAGAATAAACTTTAAGAAGGGGAATAATATTGACATCCAATAGAAATAGACACCTTCTGTGTTACATTATGGAACACACTTCGCCTTTGTGTCTCAATTGCTTGTTCCATAACATGAAAAGATGCATATAGAATTTTAATTACTTGTACTACAAATTATAGAATATTTTGTTTTTGAAATTTTACTATCCTTATGAAGAAAAACTCTGAAACTATAAATAAAGATGCACAATTTCCCCAGTAATTTCAAAACTTTGTTGGAAAACCCTTTAGATAATACTATTAGAAAAATAGGGACAGAGGAATTTGGAACATATTATGTCATAGGGATGTGAGGGAAAAATCCTACTATTGAGTCTGAGGGTTTTTTTGTGTTTTTGTTTAAAATATAAATAGCTAGCCAGGTGTGGTGACACATGCCTCCAATCCCAGTAGTCAGGAGGCTGAGGCAGAAGAATCACCTCAGCCTGGGACACCTAGTGAGTACAAGAGCATCTCCTAGTATGCAGCAAGACCCTGTCTCAAAAAAAAAAAAAAGACATAGGTAACTTGCAAGATTACCAAAACTCAAGAAGAAAATGTTTAGCTCATTTACCATTTCCACAAATAAAGAAAACCTTAAAAATGAATGAGCTATTGTCTATAGTTCAGACTAGAAACATTTGTAAACTAGCATAGATGTTCCTGAATTAACAACCCATACACATATAGCAGTAGAAGTCAGATAGTTTTATCTTTGTTGTATATAACATCGAGGGTTACTTTTCTCTCTCTGTCTTTTTTTTTTTCTTTCAACAACTTCATTTATTTATGAAAATCACTTTCCCTTTAACTGAGCTACAATGATAGGAAAGCTCAGCCTACACTGGAGTCCAGGGCTAGCTGGGACTACACGCCTGGGTTGCTTGATTGGACTGAGAGTCCCGGGAAATTGAAGCACACCTTGAAAAAGGAAGGTGGGGTGTGCTGTCGGTCGTGCTGGAGGCTTCCGTTGTTCCTGGTTCATCCAGTTGCCATCATGACTACCAGCGTAATTACAGCAACTACTAATATTACTGCTGCCGCCTTGATTTCAGGTTTCTGCAATTTAAATCAAGAGCTTATTGATACATTATTGCCATATTTTGGTTCATACAGTACAATAAATAGCCTGTAATAGAACAGATTAATAGGGACTCCTGGTATGAAATACATTATTATCTTTGCAATTTTTCTGTAAATGTAAAATTATCCTGAAATACATATGATGTGCACTTGCAAAAGCTCAAGTGTTACAAACCCGCTGTGTGATGTGATAGTATCTTAGTGACTTTCCTTCTTGTTGGGACAGTGCTAGCCACCTGGGACTTATTATTGTGCCTCATGTAACAGTCCCTAGTTGGCTGGCTCTAAGACTGGAAGGTAGGCGGAGGGGCAGAGAGGAGCAGGGCTGCTCTTGGCCTGGGGGCTGGGGCAGTGAGAGGGAGGGCGGAGCCTAAGAGGGAGCTGTGCCCTTCCAGGTCACACCTGCAGACAGCTCCCTCTTCCGACGGGATCCCACCCTGACCACAAGCCCACTGCAGAACCTCACGGCCCCGCCCACTGTCCCTAGCCTCCTGTGAGCACGCGAGGCCCTCGGAGACCTTCTGCATACACATAAACCACCACACGTGCCCTTCAGGTGTAAGTGGGGCCTTTCTAATAAACGTTATCATTGGATCCAGAAGATGAACAGCACACATGTCTCTGGCATTTATATCTGCAGAGTCTGTCTGTCTTCCCTAAACCTCTGGAAACAGTTCAAAACACAGCTTCATAAGGTCAGCTTTTGCCAATACGATTTTAATGAGGAGGATAAAAGAGTTAAAAATGACATTTGAACCAGTCACTTTGATTTATGGGCTGGTAAGCAATAGTCAGTTTCATATCTTTCCAATGTCAACTCTGTATACACTTTAAAAATAGTATAATAGAAGTTTTCCTGTTCCCCCCATCAATCTTATGTTAATCTAGGTTCATTTATTTTTTATGTATTTGTTACAGAGTCTCACTACACACCTCAGAGTCAAAATGATCCTCCTGTTCCAGCCTCAGAAGCGCTGGGATCACAGATGTGCGCCACCACGCCTGACTCTGTGGCCAGCTCAGTGTGCACACGGGCAGGGCAGGTGCAGCCTGTGATGCCTGCGATCGAACCCCAGTCTCCATGCTTGCCTAAGCATGCACTTAATCTGTAGGGCTATCTTGCTGGTCCTCAATGTTTAATTTTTAATGTGTTTTTTTTTGGGGGGGGGAGGATACAGAGCATTCGGGGTATCACTACTAGATTAGACTCTAGTGATCTTTCTGTTTACAGTCTCCCAAGAGCTGGGATTACAGGGATACGCCACCATGCCCAGTCTCAATTGCCATCTCAGTGTGCCCTCGGGACAGACCAGCATGGCAGGCCAGGGATCAAATCCCTGGTCCCTGTACCTGCTTGGCTGGCTCCTAATGTGGTTTTTCTAAGGGCCATGGATTCCTTTCTCATATGATTGCATGACTGCTCAAAGTATTTTTCAGAAAAAAAAAATATATATATATACATATATATATATATATATATATTCATACTCAGAATGTTTGTGTGTGTGTTGGGAATTTCATTTTAGGTCCACTGTTTTTTTCTTTTTAATTTTAAATGAAAATAACTAATATTAACAAAGCATTATAAATAATCCCAAATTTCACTAAACAAAATTAAATAATCCCAAATTTCACTGAAAAAATAATATGAATTCATCAATGGTTGTTATAGTGATTATTGTTCTCTTCAAATTAGTTGTTCAGATTACTAGATATAATCATGCAAAATTGTTCAAAAAATTAAAAAGAATTAATATTTAAGTATTAAAACAGTGCCACTCAATAATCCAGAACTGAATTTTTATTTTATTATTGTTATTAAGTCTTATGTTCACTACTAATGTTTATCCTGTGTCCAGCCTCTAGCACATAGCCTGAAGATGTTTAGCAATTTTAGTTCCAAGAGAAAAATACAAATAGAGTACCTAGAGAGAATACAACCACTTAAAACATAGCCTCTATTCATATCCCTATGTAGCGTGGCTTTACTTAGTCTGCCTGATCTCATTTCTGGGCTTTGTGAAAACATAAAGGATCTAATTGAGCTCACCTGGGAACAGGAAGCATGCTTCCATGTTCCTAGCTGCCTCCATGTCTCTGTGCTTTTGTTGACAACATTCAATGCAGAATAAATGAAGTAATATTTTAAACTGATATTCACAATAGAATGTGCATATGTATAGATTTAAAAGTCAAGATGTTGTGCAGGCCACATAACTAAGCAGATTAAAACACCTGCTTAGGCAGACACAGGAACCAGGGGTTGGATCCCCCGAGGGCTTGCTGCGGTGGTGACTGAGACTGGGAGTGGTGGCAAGAGCCTGTAATCCCAGCTCTTGGAGGGCTGACAAACAGGAAGGTAGGAGTCTGATCTGTGCAGTGAGACACCCATAGACCATGTACCAAATACATAAAAAAGTCAAACTGTTATGAAATAAGGAAATTTCTTTGCATTTTTCTATTAATCATCTTATTGCTTGAGGCTATGATGTTCCATTGTAGAGTTGATGTGGCAAAATTCCCAGTAAGGCAAGTAGGAGAAATCAATGAAAATTGTATCACTTTTGATTCTTCATGACTGCAGAAGTAAAAAGTAGAGGACAAATACTCCAGATCAGAGAAGCCATGTGCTCTAATTTTTCCAGGTTGGGGGCTTGCAAAGCTTGCAATGTTTAGAGAAACTTGGTTTAATTTGAAATTGAGTTTGAGGTCAGTTTTGTATGGCCTATCACATAGACGACCCATTTCCAGGACAGAGAACAAACTCCTCTGTAGAATGTCCTTGTGCTGACTGTGGAGGCCTGCATATGGTTGGCATTGCAGCACTCCTGTCAGGCAGAGAGAAGGAATAGCTTTTATTTTCAACTGTTTCTGTGCTTCTAAAAGGCCCTGACATAGCCGGGGATCAAAGGGCAGTGCAGCCTCCAATGATGGAGGGCTAGGAAATCTCTCAGTAGATTTTACCTTCAGAACACTTTAAGCCACTGGCTAACTGGGAGAAGCAAAAGAAATTAAAATGTTTAATTCATTAGGAAGGATGACACTCCTGTAATTGAGTGAGATTAAAAATTACTTTGTGTAGAAATCATTGACTATTCCTAACAGAACCAGGCTAAACAGAACTGGGTTAAATCATACCTCAGCGTAAGAGCCAGAAGACACCAGGAAACAGCTCAGTTGACTCCTTCCCCAGTGTAAGGCAGCCACGTCGTAAGCCAGGCCCCTGCTTTACTGACCCAGATGGAAGTTTAGATAATAGAAGAGTCATGCACTGAATTATCCAAGGAGAGAGGCATTTGAAAGGAAAAAAAACAAAAACTGGTGCTCGGATTGTACAGAGATTGGCAAAACAAAGCAGCCATGACAGCCCTTCCTTCCCTGCGGCTTACTCAGGGGAGGTGGTAAAACAGGTGAGGAAGTGGATGAAGAAAAGATAGAGAACTTGGATGGCCTTCGCACCTAAGCCTGCAGTGGGAGTCATTCTGCAACCCTGGAAAACACATTTTTTTTATTTTTCAATTTTAGGCTGCTTTATTTATTTAGTCAACTCGACTTTCTTAGTCTCAGTTTTGCAGCCAAATTCTAGAAGCAATCTCTAAGTTCAGGTTGAATTCTTCCACCAAATAGCCTCTTCCCCTCTTGGTGCTTTGTTCCACATGCTTTGAAAGAGCCCCAGGTAGGCCCTGTCCTTGATCCTGGCGTTCTGGTCAGTGTGCTGTACTAGTTCGATCATGATTGAATTGAATCTTATCTTTACAGATTTTCTTTTTCAATCTACTTCCTCAAAATCATTACTGTGACCTTAGCTGTGTTTGCCTGTTACTTTCTACTATATTTCTCTTCACTGGTCTCAGAACCAATTTAACTGGGAGCGGTGTGTCACTCGCTTGGTATCCTTTCAGTCAACGCTCAGTCCTTATAAAACTGGCATTCCTGAGACAAGTGTGTACATGAACACCCTGAAATAACTCTTGCATCCAAAGGCACAGAGGAAAGATGTAAAATAACTGAGAAAATGGCTAATTCCTGGGAAATACATGCAGAGCTGATGATGCAAATTTATGAGCAAGTCAATTAACTAATGTTTTGGGACACTGACAGGTCTGGAAAGCGCTGTGTTTTTTGGTCTCCCTAAGGTCAAAAGGAATCATTCCCACCTCCCGGTCTCACAGCATAGTAGCTGCCGTTCACCTGTAGAAAATTTTGTTCTTTCATCCACTACACTTGGTGGTTTATTTGCCTTCCTTCTCAACATTCTTAGGTTTCACTCAACTTTCTTTAGACTATTTAATTTTTAGTGCACTGGTTTGCAAGATATAGATACTAATTTGTGTTCAAATAAATATCAACTAGTTTCATTTACTTACCTATGTATCCATTAGTTTTTCTTTTCTTTCTTTCTTTCTTTTCTTTTTTTTTCTTTTCATTTGTGTATTTGCTATAGGGTCTCACTACGCAGATTGGACTCCTAGTGGTCCTTCTGTTTTCAGCTTCTCCATTGCTAGGATTACAGGTGTGCGCCACCACGCCCAGATTCTGTCGCCTGCTCAGCATGTTCTAATCTGTTTCAATACATAAGCACTGTAAGCAGAACTTTTATATATAAGTTCCTCTAACGTAGTCACATTGGCCTTATGGTTTTCATGTGAAAGATGGAGGAGAACAAAGGAAAAAATTATATAGTAAGTAAAAAGGACACAAACAACTCCTTTCATCTTCTGAAATTCCAGATGGCATCACGCATGTAAAGATGTCTTTTTTTAGAGAGGAGCAACGTGACCAACAGAACATTTCTGAATGTTATGGTGCCAAAGATTCCAGCAAAAATCGGAAATAAAGGGTGAGGTTGGTTGAAAATAGCTACTATTAAGGAAAGGGGATGAGCAGACAAAGCAGGCAAGTCTATATTGCTCAGAGCAGGAAGGGTGTGTGCCTGGCCATCTTTCCTCCACCTGTGTTGGCAGGCTCCAACCCATTAAACATCCCTGTATTTTATTGAAATAATCACTCAAGCAGCTACTTGAGAATTTATGTCATCGCCATATTGCTTTTGTAATCATGAGCGCAGTCAATTCCAAATAATTTCTAACAATTAACCCTCTGTTCCATACCCCCTCCAGTTCTCCAGTCAATCTTCAAATAGCGAGTCCCTGATTGTCCTTTCTCTCAAACTTCTAATTTGATCTGGTCTTCTTTTCCCTGAGTTTTAATTGTTGTTACTAATTAATTGTGTCCCCAGCAGGACTTTCTACATTATAGCCAATCCTTTACACACCAAATCCCTACTCAGCATGAATCTTCCACTTCATAGGAAGCTGCTATAACCACACAGCACTGTGCATTCAACGTCTGTTTCACCACAGCGCAGTGCACAAGGCTCTACCTGCTTTCATAGCACCAGGTATTGTTATTTCAGTGGTCACAAAGCCAACTGCTATTCCCTGATTTCCTAGGAGCCTGGTGGGTGTTAGAGAAGATGCTGCAAACCGGAAATGCTACAGGAAGTGTAAAGGAAGCCCTGGGAGGAGAGGCTCCTTCCTGACTCTCTGGAGCAGGGGTATGAACAACTCCGTGAGAGGTTCAGGAGGCTCTAGGACCCACCTAAAATCTCCTTCAGGATGTAGCCTTCATTTCCATCTCCTACATCCGCAGCTGAAGAAATCCTCCCTAGCCAAGGTGATCATCCTTCTCCTGTGCCTCCAGCACTTCCTGCTCTTTCTTGACCTGCTCCCCTTCTTCAAGTAAAGATATCTTGATGTCTTCTTGGCTTTGCATAACCTGCTGAGGTTTTCTGAGGGTTCTGTTATAACTGGCTCAGAGTTTACCTTCTCTTTTGTTGCATCTTGCTTTCTTTTTTTTAATATGAATTACGGTTAAAATGTATCCACGATAAATATCCTATAAATAAATTTTACAGAGTTGGGGATATACAACCTATTATGAAGATGGACTCCCACAGATTGAGTGAGGGCTTAGCTAGAGGTTCTGTGTCCCCAAGAGCAGAGCATGTCTGGTTCAAGGGCACTGGAGCTTGGGTGGAAGGGGTGGTGTGGGGAGTGATGGGCCCTGGGGTCAAGGCAGAAAGACTCCTGTTGGGTGGAGGAAAGGCAGACCAAGGCGTCCCAAGTGGACTGACATGGAAACAGTGCTCCAGGGAGAGAGCTTTGCCAACCAAGTGAGAAAGGGTGCAAGGGGGGAATCTACTTTGAGAGTCGGTTAGGAAGGCTAAAACACAGAACTAAAAGAAGGGTACTTAGATTAGGGCATTTGGAGTGAAAGCTAGATGATTTAGTGATAAGTCATTCATCACTTACCTAAGAGACAAGAGATGGTAGCGGAATAAACATAAACAAAATTCCACATTGTACAATTCAAGATGTCATTGACAAAGATGACAAACATAGGAAGATATAAAAATATTTAGATTATGTTATTATAAAATATCTTTTATAGTCCTCAAATGTAATGCTAAAATTGTAAGAAAAAATCAGAGGGTTGTCAAAGTGAATTAATTTAAGTGTAGGTCTTAGAATAGTGCCTGGCATACAGTAAGCACTTATTAGTGTGATGACCAGATAGATCTTCTGTATATCAATTTAATAATGGATGGGCAAGCCACATCTTATTAATTATCTCATTTCTCTTTTTTAAATTTTAAGGTGAAAAAATAAAAATAAAAAAGCAAAAAAACAATGAAAATGATACAGAATTTCAAAAAAAGATGATTACAAATTAGCAGTGGTTGTTATATTACATATTGTTATCTTCACGGTTGGTGCCCATTTTACAAGATGTAGGTATGCAAGATTGACCAAACAATTAAGCATGAACTGTTCTTTTCAGTAAGCCAACAGAAGTTAGTAGCATAATTATCTTAGCTATCTTGTGTGCATATATGTATGTATATATTTCCCTTCCCTTTTCTCTCCTTTTCCCAGCCCAGTTCTTTTCTTTTTGCAAAGGTAAACATAACAATGAAACTGGGCTTCAAAACAGGTTATTTGAACCATTACAATCATTGAAACATTGTGTATTATTGTTTTCCTACTAGTTATTCAGCCTAGAAAATATAGGCATGATATCTTGTCTACACAATATTAGGACAAACGTTTCTTTTTAAATGAACTAAGAGAAACCAGCTATATAACAATCTTAATTTGAAAATACATAACAAATTTTACATGATCATTGACTTTGTTTGTAAGCTAGCATCTAAACAAACCAAAATTTCAAAAGCAATTGTTTATTTTTAAGCCACTGTTACCTGCAGTCTTCTTCCAGGGCTTTCTGTGACGCTTGGGAAATCAATAGCACGAAGCGAGCCTTTCAGTAAGCAGCAAGTCAAGGACGGCCTCTAATTCCGCTCTGCAGCGCCTAGCTCTAGAAGCGCGCATGCAGAAATGACGTCTTCGCTGCTCCCGCACCTAACAGTATGTTGAGGTTTGAAGTACCATCATCAGACTTAGCTTGTCAATATGTAATATTTCCTTTTAACAATAATAAGTAGTTTTCATGGAATATGCTTTGTATGTCAAGCACTACATGA
>NDGM010851785.1:0-10302 GCA_002564305.1 Octomys mimax
CTCTCTCTCTCTGTCTCTCTAAATAAATAAATAAATAAATGTTTTTAAAAAAAAAAATTAAAAAAGATAAAAGAAGTGCCAGGCAACACAGAAATCAGGAAGATATGCCCGATCTCAGCACAAGTGAGGTGGGAACGTAGAAACCTGACCACCTCCTGCACCCAACCTCTGCCCCAAGCACACAGAGAGCTGGCAGCAAGCAAGCACAGGAAGTAACTAGCAAGTGACCATGACACGTGGCTCACAGGAAGGAACAATTCAGCTGGAATGGAGCCATTCAGAAATATTAAGAATATGGAACTCTGTAGTACACCTTTAAGAAGTAATTTACATACACCTAACAAAATTAGGATGTACAATGGTAAAAAAAATTTCTTGAGAAACATTATTCATACTCAACATACAGGAAACAATCATCAAACCCTTCTATTAAATCCCCAAGATCAACTTTGTAGGACAAACTTCCAACAGAAATATAAATTCTCTTGATTGTGAAAGGTTACAGGGTTATATGCATGAGACTGGCCTACCCTATTTCACTATTGAATTTATATAATATACCTGCTAGAGATAATTATGTATCCATTGCATGCCAAAACCTACATCCTTTCATCTGAGTCCAAGTATAATTTTCATGCAACCGTTACTAGCTGTGGGATGTACCAATTGGAAAATACCACCTTTACCTGCCTGTGGGAAGGAGGAAAGCAGGCTGGGAGAAGATTAAAGATATCTAATCTGCAAACAATATTCTCCTGCATTCATACAATGATGACAAAGTATTCAGAGTTCTCTGTTTTTCAATGATCCCTAATATTTCCCCTGAGATTACTTAGAGATATTACTAGATACACAACCAGGATTTTAAACCTTATAACTCATATCTTTCTAAAACCTCCAAACTACCTATCAAGAATAGGCAAAAAGAATTATGGCCTCTTAAAGCATTCATTCAGATAGGAGCTTCCCTTATTTGGTCAAAATTTAAGTTATGTGGCAGCAGTTATGAAATGATGTCCGTTAAATGTCTCAAGGTATGTGCTGAAGCTCCACACCAGGAACACTTATAACATATTAACTTTCTTTCAAATGGTCACTGAAGGTCTCCAGGGACAAACTGATAAAGGCTGAGTCAAATTTAATTCATCTTTAGAAGAAAGGGAAGTTAGCCAACGCAGACAGTAACAACTGTCTGCATGGCTGTCCCTACAGGAACACACCCCTACTCCAGGACGAGACCGCCTGAGGCTGCCGATTCCTACCTCCAGAGCAGCTTTTTGCACCGTGATTTGGCTAAACACCCTGGCCCCCTCAGGACACACTGTCCTCAGTTCATCTTTGTTGAGAGAGAAAAGCTGTGCACCGTTCAATACACCAAGGCTGTTGACCGTCCTGAAAAAGAAAACGGGGGAAAACCCCAAAGCATTATAAATAATGCCTAGAAAAGAAACCAACAAAACCAGTTGTTCTGCCTTTGCTCATAACCTTTTTTGCATGTGCTCCATGCACAGGAATACTCATCAAATGCAGTAGTTAATGCAGTACCAAGTACCCATCCCACAGTTGGCTCTAAGGTTCCTTTCCTTTTTCTTTTTTCTTTTCTTTTTTTAACAAGATCATTGATTATAAAGCAACAGAAGACAGCTGGAGTGCATTCCAATATTGCTCAGTATCGATTCCCTGAATACGGTCTTTTATGGAGGGTAGCGTTTTCTGGTAGTCTGGCAATTGGTTAACCCTTGTATCTCTTTTTTAAAATCATGCTGGGTAGGGCCGGGGATGTAGCTCAGTGGCGTCAGTGCCTGCCTGGGAAGTGCAAGGTCCTGAGTTCAATCCCTGGTACTATAAAAAATAAAATAAAATAAAATCATGCTGGGTAAATGAATTTATGTCAAGATTTCTAGAATATGTACAATTCAAATAGATCACTGTACCAAATACAGATAAAACATTTATGGATTCTTAGAATACAAATAGTACCATTATCATGGGTTTACTGAAGAAAAAGCTCTATTGAGATTATTTTGCCTATCGATGATAAGCAATGTTACTTGCTTTTTATTGATCTGAGGCAGCCTATTTGAAGAAAAGTTTCAGTACCATATTACATGATCCAAGGAGTCCTATTAAGACTGGGGCTGGGGAGATAGCTCAGTGTCCAAGCGCCTGTCTGGCAAGTGCAAGGACTTGGGTTTGATCCCTGGTATCACATGCTGAGCCAGCCCTGGAAGCCCAGGTGCACTGAGCCGGCCACTGAGTCCAGGCATGGTGGTGCACACCTATAATCCCAAGGCTGGAGAGGCTGAGCCGGGAGGATCGCTACAAGTCTGTGCTGCATAGCAAGACCCCCTACCAAATACATAAATAAGTAAAAGATTAAGAAAGAAAAAAACAGAAACAAAAGACTAACTACCCTGTGTACCTGATGAGGGTAAAAGCGGTGAGCTACCAGGCCTTGCAACTGTTGATAGCTGCCTGAGGAACCAATAACAAGCAGCCTACCAGAGAGTAAACAGTGGAATCATATGACTTGTTCCTGCATCTTCAGATGTTTTTAGCTAAGAAGAGCTGCAGTCTCTTCCTGAATACAGAAGAGAAGTCCACGATACAGTCTGGGCTCTGGTGTTCTTAAGAGGTATCTGTGACACATCAGTGACCCAGCAAGAAAGAAGGTATGCTCCTCGCATGCACACCCAAGGTGACAACACACACTCACACGGGGTTGAAGCCCTTTGACTGCAGCCAGGTCTTCACGTCCTCTGGTGTGGACTCATAGGTGATGTTGATGACTGGCACGTTCTGCCGTGGCACCTGGAACTTCTTCTGTGCAGCACTCCGCCCAATCGTCAGCCTGTGGATGAGCTCATCCTGCACCTCCTCCATCTGAGACTTCCGTCCTGGACACCAGCAGGGAGCAGGTCACATTTGAAATTCTTTCCCATGATGTCACTCTCTAGATCCCCAACCCCAGTGACCCTTCAGTCTCACCAGGCTGACTCCCAGGCCTCCTCCCATCTTCCCTCACTTTGGTCCCACCAGTGTACCTTCATGATCACCGAGCACAACGTCTGCCTGGCTTATGTCTTCTCCCCTCACGTGGTTATCTGGCAACACCTTACCCAGGATCACCTACTGGGCTTCTTATCCTGCACCTGCACCTGTGCAGCTGACGGTGACAGAGCAAAGGTGCAGGAGCCCGCACCACACTCCTGACACACTCTACTGGGCTTTGTATCTTCCTTGACAATCATGCTTCTCTTTAGGGTACTGGTTCCCATCTGGGGACCTTTCTGATGCCAGGCCTCACAGACAATATCTAGATACTTAGTTGTTACAGCCAAGAGCGGCGAGGAGCTACCACTAAGCTATGAGTGGAGACCTGCCTCCCTCCAAGTCAGCGGTCAGTTCCTTCCCAGTCACTGTCCCACTTAACTTTACAGCAGCGTTGGAAATACTTCCCTCTCGGTGCCCCAGGACTCCTCATTCCTCTGAATCGCCACTACCTCCCTGGTTCCTCCTTCCTGGCATCCTTTTCTGAGCCATCTCATCTCTCAACTTCATAATGGTGAACTGTACCAGGGCACAAACCTTGAGCTCTTTCCTGCCTGCACTCAGGCCAGCAAAGACCACTGGGCCTTGTCTCTTGGTGACATAAAAGCTGCCGACTACCAAATTATGCTGCCAGTCCCATAACTCAGACCTCTCAACCCATCTTTACTAACTTCCTCCTTGGCATATCTGTTAAATATATATTAACAAATATATATTAAATGTCTGAGCTATCTCTCAAAAATTGTCCAAACCTGAATTCTTGATCTTCCTGAAGTTTGTTTTTATGACATTTTTTACTTCCCAAAATAGTTACTGGCAATTCTATCTTCCCGGTTCTTTTGATAAAACACCACAGAGTTATACATAACTCCCCCTTGTTTCCCATGTATAACTCATGAGAAAACCCTATTAATTCTACCACTAAAATATGTCTAAAATCCAACCACTCCTTTTGTGTTGTTGTTGTTGTTGTTACTAGCTTGGTAGAAGCCACCAGCCTACTTAACACGTTCCTCTGCTCATCCTCTCTACCACCCCACCCATTTCTCTTCAACCCCTTCTCAGTGTAGCAACTACAGTGACCCTTTAAAATATAAGTCAGAGGTTGCAGCTCTTCTGCTAAAACATCTCATGTGACCCAAATGACTCACAAGGAAACCTTCCGCATGACCCTCACAGGACTCCGCTCTGAGCCCCAAACTCTGGCTTGCAATCACGTCCTTGGTGCTTTCTGGTTTAAGGCCACTGAGCCTCTTTTGCCTGGAATGCTTTCCCTCGCATAGCATTCTCCCTGACTTATTTACAATTGTATCCCTTCCCCAGCAGCACTCTCTAGCCACATAGCCCTATTATTTCCCAAGTCACTCGGCACTCTCTAATATTCTCTATGGCTTTGTCTATACACCTGCTTTCATTAAAGTATAAGCACAAGTACAAAAAGGGGGCCTCCTCTCTCCCTTGTTTGCTCCTATGTCCCCAGTACCTAGAACAGTATAGAGACCAAACAAACAAACATTCACTGGGCAGGTACATGGGTGAGGCATTCACTGGGCCTTTCCACTGAGAGAGTCCTTGAAATTTATCATGAACAAACCTCTTAAATAAACAAATGAGAACATGGAGACCAAAAGCAAAGAAGTGACCTGTCAGTCACATGATTAATTACAAGTGGAACTGACCAAGCACCAGATGTGCTAACTGGCAGTGAAGTGTTTTAGAAAGCATTTGGCAGGCCAGGAGATAACTGGGTGGTCTAAGCGCAGAAGCGCCTGCCTGGCAAGTCTGAGGACCTGGGTTTGAGCCCCAGTATCATATGCCGTGCCAGCCCTGTGTCAAGCCAGCCATTGAAACCAGGCGTGGTGGTGCAAGTCTGTCGTCCCAGCACTGGGGAGGCTGAGAAAGCAGGATCGCTATGAGCCCAAGCCATGTAGTGAGACCCTGTACCAAATAAATAAATAAATATTTAAAAATAAGAAAGTGTTTGGCATCCTGGTAAATAAGGATGAAATAAGCAGCTAGCTTTATTTCAGTTTAATTTTTTTTTTTTTTTTTTTTTGGTGCCTCAAGTATTTAAGAAACCTTTTAAATAAAAAGTTAAAAGAGAAGGGAAAAGAAAGAAAGAAGGAAGGAAGGGAAGGAGAGAGGTAGGAAGGAAGGAAGGGGAGAGGAAAGGAAAAGAGAGGAGAGAAGAGGAGAGGACAGGACAGGACAGGAAAAGAGGAGGAGGAGGAGGGGGAGAAGAAGTTAAGGATTAGTTAAGGAAGAGGAAAAGGAAAGGAAAGGAAAATCAGCGAGATGAGACATTACTATGGTTACACTTAGTAGCCCAGCACCAGTGTTTCACTGCCCTATACCATATAGCATATGGATGTGCCTCAAAGAAATAAAAATATCACCACATTAAGGGATTTACATGCAGGTATTTGCTTCCTTGTGCACCAACTCCACCGCCACGCCAATGAGCACAGGTCCACGATGGAGTGTTCCGTGGAGCATAAAAACCTCTTTCTAAGAGCTGCTGCTTCCGGTTTACGTTTTCAGTGTTCTAGGACACAGCAATAAACCAGACTAACTCCACACCTCTTTCTAAACTAACACGTCTGATTATGGAAGATTAAACTCAAATAGAAGGACTTTTAAAAAGAAATACAATGCAACTAGACCGTTGACATCTTTAAAAGGTGTTAAGAACCTTTCTGGATGTTACATGGAACCAGTGTGAACAGCTTGTATGACACACGGCTTCATGTTGCTAGTCTGAGTCAGTCACACAATCACACTGCGGCCAAAAGGGTTTCACCCTGGCCAAATGCTGCATTTTTTTTTTAAAGTAGATACACTGGCTTCTTGCCCTTCCATGGCTACTGCATAACATTTCTATGAGGTTTCACTTTCTAGCTCCATTTTAGTTTAATCCAAAGATCTGGCACCAAGCAAAGAATGTACATAAGATGAACAGGCACATTTTGAGAGAAATCTGACCTTCAATAAATAGACATTTACATACTGTGTATCTATCTGGTCCTAAAAGACTTCTAGGAAACCCTAATATTCATTGAGGGAAAAAAAACGTCCTCACAAATGTTTCATAAAGATATACTTCCTTTATAAAGATAAATTTGTTTGATGTCAGTATAGCTTTAAGGTACCTTACAAAGGACTTTTACTTAAGTAACTGCAGGCTCTTATTATTTTAAAGACAACAGATATGTGTTGATTTGGGGAAAAAATGTTTATATTTTATATATATTGTTTTAAAAATTGAAAATGATGAGTCACAAGTATCAGGAGCATTCTCTCTTATAAGTATCCCAACTATGCCCTTTTCCCACTAGGTTATTCTTAGTTTCTTCGAGTAGGACAAAGAACAAACTGTTCCAACCCACAAGCTCTCCAAATTTAGGGCCTAAATGCTTAGGAAGTCTGCTCCTACCCCTGCAGAAGACAGTGCTACGGTGTCAAAGATGACCATGCTGACGTATCCAGGACGTAAACGTTACAAACTCATGGGAACACTGAGGGAACGAATAGTATTTTGAAAAGGAAATTTTCCCCTAGGGAAATTAATAAAGTATTTACAGAACTTTCTCATTTGAAAACTACATTTTTAGTGTCTAAGAAAAAAAAGGACCTTTCCCCTCCAAATCTACTTACACTAAAAAAAACCCAAAAAACAATTTAGTAGCACCTGCCATTATTAGCTGCACACAATTACCCACACACACTTACACACAATTGTTTTTGATTCATAGTTAACTGCTTTTTTTAAATTTTATTTTCCTCTTTTTTGTTCTTTGGTGAGGTCAAGATATAAATAAGAAGGTTATTTCAATAAAGTACACCTTGGAAGAGAAATTAATGTGTAAAAGTAGCCTTCTGTTTTATTGCATGTAACTAGAATTCTAGAAGAGTGGAACAGTAAGAGTTTTAGTGTCTTCTTTTTCAGTATTTTTGATTTAGCAAAAATGATCACAACTGAATAGATGCAACTATGATAGACGGATATGAAAGGAGCAAGATGAAAATGAAAATGATGTTTCGGGAATTAAGTTCTGAACATGGATCTTTGGGTCAACCTCAGCCTTGAAGGTGCTCAATAGATGCATCTGGATGTCACAAATGAGATTTGGTACAAAATCAACTTGAAAATTTGGGCATTTCCAACAACATAAATAGTACTGAAAGGAGTGGGAAGGTATTGATAACTTATAGCAATAGTATGTCTATGTAGAAAACTGAGTGCAAAACCCTAGGAGAGGTTCCACTGATAGAATGACAGATACACATTTTATTCAAAACACACATACTTATCCTTAACATACTTTTATCATATTGAGGATATATGAAATATCTCTCTGGCTTTAACTTTTTAGGAGCTTTATATACTAAGCATAGGTAAAGCAAAGTAGTTTAAAGGCAAACACAAGGACCCGGGTTCAATCCTCAGTACCACATGCCATGTCAGCCCCACCCTAGGGACACCCAGCCAGCCACCAAGACCAGGCATGGTAGTGCACATTGTAATCCTAGCACTAGGAAGGCTGGAACAGGAGGATCACTATGAGTCCAAGCTGCATAGTGAGACCCTGTACCAAATACATGAAAAAAATTTTAAATAATTTGGACATTAAATTAAACAGACATGCTGTTTCCTCCAAGAAAAGACAAAAGCTAGCTTAGATTTTTCTTCAGTTCTCAAAGCATCTGTACTCTTCTCCCTCAATGCTGATAAAGATAATCCATAACTGGCCATCATATCTTTTCTTTCAGTTTATTTAAATATAGTTTTCATTCTAACAAAAATCAAACTTAGCTTATCAATATATAAAGTTGAAGTCTAAATTACCTGAAATCTGAATTTCAAGGGTAAAGTTGAGACTGCTATTGCCGGTGATTGTGTCATGCTTGTGTGACAATGTATGAATATTTTCAATAGCAAATATAAGGAAGAGAAACAGAAAACTCTACATTGGCCCAAATATAAATGATGGTGGTAGCGATGACAAAAGCAGCAACTACTGACTGACTGCTCGAAATGTGTCAGACATCAATCAGAATCAATCAGTGTTTCCTGACTTCTACCGCTGACATTCTGGGCCAAATAATACTGCTGTAGGGGCCGTACTGTGCAGTTTTGGATGATACTTAACACATGAACTCTGCCCAGCACCTAAGGTGCCGCTAGACAAACACCAGTGTTACAGGAGGAGGGAGAAGAGAGCCATCCAGGCTAAGGTCCGCTGCATTCCGTGCTTATCCATGGAATTCCTTCCATGAGCTATCTCACTAACCTTTGCCATTTTCCTGTAAAACAGATATCATTTTGCCCCATCTTTCAAATGGAAAACACAGAGGATTATTAAATTGTTGAAGGTCACTTGGCCGATAAGTGGTGTTTCCCTGTACGAGTTCCAATATGTCTGTCTCTAGAGTCAGTATTCAACCACAAGAAAGTAATGGAACATGTAGACATGCAAACCTTAGAAGAGAGACTCTTTCTGGCTTTTTAGAGGAATAACTTAGAGGATATAAAACTAGGTAAAATTTCCTGCAATCTACGAGGTTCCATGCAAGTACTGAATAACAGTTACTGTTTATACTCCATCCGATTTCACCTCAGCAGAATCACTAATGAGCAATGTGTCATTTTGTCCCCATACTTTTTAAATGCAGAAGAAGCTTGCCCCAGGAAACTTACGGTCCACAGGAAGTTGTTTGTGTCTCTGGGCATCTCGCACAATACTGCCACCACTTTCACTGGAGCTGCTGTTCTGGCGAGTGATATTTGCTGGGACCTTTGATAGAGGAACAGGTGCTGGTACCGAAGGTGGGAGGGGGACAGGAACAGGAGCTGGTGTTGGAGGAGGTGATGGGGCAGACGGAGTATCAGCTGGCCTTGGGCCGTATTCCATCCGTTGTTTCTATAAAAAGACAAATAATTAACTTAAAATTTTAAAAAATATATAAACCTAGGTGAAGCAACAAAATGTACACTGACAGGACCATATTAACTGCTTAATTGTAAATTTCTGTTACAAACCCATAACAAATTTATACCTGTGTACACACACATGCACCTACCTCATCTTAGATGATTTAATATTCATACAAGTCCTTCATAATCTTAGAAATATTCTGACATTTGTTCAAAGTCTGTACATAAGTTCACAGAGTAGCAAGCATACACCAAGAGCAAATAGTACAGGAAACCTAAATTCGGAACTGGAATCACACAATACCAGACTAGTCAAACAATTCCTGATTATTTTATAATCTGCCTTATGTATAATTTCTAACAGAGCTGGAAGTCAATAGCTCTAGCTCCAAGCATCCTTTCTTGTACATGTGTGCTGTATGCAAAGGTTTCTCCCAGGTTATTGTTAAAGGGGCAAATTCTAGTAAGTAAAGGGCTTATGCTTTTAGAGATAAATAATACCAAAGTGTTGCTATTAAATGTTTCAAAGCACAACTCTTTCTGCCACCAGAAAATGGGCATGTGATGGGAAGCATGGTGGTGAGGCTGAAGTTTTAGAGCGGGAGGTGAGCTCGGTGGTAGAGTACTTGTCTCACATGAACAACATCCTAAATTCCACCCCCCATACTATAAAAACAAAAAGATATGATCTTAAATTAAATATTTAGGGCAGCTTACAAATGAACTGGAGAAAAGACATATGTTTTAAAAAGCAGAAGTGATAATATATGCAACGCTTTCAAATAATGTTTAAATCATGTATTCGGCTATTATAAAATATTTATGCATATTCTTTATACAATACACAAGAATAAAACATGAAGTCAAAATAAAATAATTGCAACTAATACATAACTGCATCATAAGAGGCTCCAAATTCTCAAAAGGTCCATCATCTCCACAGAATCAAAGTCATAAGAGAGCAATGACTTCTAACTCAGGTAAAGTTGAAATGTTGCTGCAGCACGATTTCAATTATTCTAAAATTTAGGTTTAGCATGTAAGATGAAAAAAGCAAAACCTTTTGGTAATCTGGTCCTTTGATAAGAACAGTATTTACTTTTAACTCTACATTGGCCCAAATATAAGATGGCATTGATTTAAAGAGAGTCCTCCCAATTTCCACAGAGATGAAAACCATAAAAACACACACCATGCACACATCATTTCTATGTTAAACCATTACCAACAACACCCACACACCAACCCTCATCATGTTGCTTTCACAGCAAATGATTACCACCTGTGGAAGCCACACGGGAAGGAGCCTCATTCTT